>PVKV010003496.1:83874-143530 GCA_004027835.1 Alouatta palliata | reverse complement strand
CCGTCATCACTATCATCACCATCACCATCGTCATCCCCATCATCACCATCACCATCATTATCACCATCAACATCACATCATCACCATCACATCACCATCATCACCATCAACATCACATCATCACCATCACAATCACCACTATCATCACCATCACCATCCCCATCATCACCATCACCATCACATCATCACCATTACATCATTATCACCATCATCACCATCATCATTACAGTCACTATTACCATCACATCATCATCACCATCACCATCACTATCATTACCATCATCATTGTTATTACCATCACCATCACCACCATCACCCCTATTACAGTCACCATCGTCATCACCATCACATCATCATCACCATCATTACCATCATCATCATCGCTATTACCATCACCATCACCACCATCATCTCTATTACCATCACCATCACCATTGCCACCTTCCTCATCATCTCTTCCTGGGCTTGTGGTCATCTAGTAGGATGTTGGGTAAATCACCCTCACTACCTACATTGTAGTTTTCTCTCTCTTGGCCTTTTATTTGTTTTTCCTGAGATTTATTTGTTTATCCTGGATTGGAGGAGGTTAGATGTGAGTGTGATTTGTCATCATTGAGCTGCTGGAATGGCTGGGGGGAGCCCAGGCCGACAGGTCCTAGGGGTGGATAGGGCCTGTGGTCACCAGCTCCTGTGTCCCAGCAGCCTGTGGATGGGCTGGGAAGACAGAGAACTGCAGTGGCTTTGTGTGAAGGGCCATCTGGGGGCAGTTCTCTGGGCTGAGGAACTGAGAACCTTCACCTAGGTCTGCTGCAGGACAGAGCAGGTGGGTGAAGCCCCCCAGCTGGCAGAAGACCTGGGATGTGAGAGGGGGTCAAGGGAAAGGGGCTGACTTTCATCTTGGGAGCTGCCCACCTGTTACTCACGTAATCTTCAAGCAACACAGCCAGGTAGGTGTCCTCCTATCTGCTTCATAGAGGAGGCAGGAGGCTCCTGCCCCGGGTCACACAACCAAGGAGCGAGGCCCCAGTGTAATTCCCATTCCCTGCCTTTAGGTTGGGAGTTTCCCGGAGGCAGCTTTGGCTGCTCATGCAGCTGAAAGCCACCCTCTGAGAGTGTGGGGATCGCACCAGCAGTGACTCTGAGTCAGGCTGCCGGGGCTCTGAGCCCACCTGGAGGGAGGAAGCACTGGGGCAGCAGAGCATTGTCTGAGTGGGCAGCAGGGGGCCCAGACAGCCACAGAGTGTGACAGCGGCAGGCAAGGTGTGCCCACCTGGTTGGAGCTAGCTGCTGCAGGTAAGGGCCAGGTTACTCAGGGTATCCCCAGGGCTGCAGGGTGCATCCTGAGGGAACAGGCAAGGCACAGGGTGTTAGTTTCCTGGGGCTGCACCTCAAACCTGCTGGCTTAAAACTGCAGACATTTATTCTCTCCTAGGTCTGGAGGCCAGAAGTCGGAAATCAAGGTGGTAGTGGGGCCATGCTTCCTCCTGAGGCTCTAGGGGACAGTCTGTTCCTTGCCTCAGCCGGCTTCTGGTGGCTCCTGGCAGTCTTTGGCTTGCAGATGCGTCACTCTCTGCCTCCATCTCCTCCTGGCCTCTTTCCTCTGTGTGTCTGTCTCCGTGTCTTTTCTCTTCTTACACGGACACCAGATCTTTACCGGATTAGGATCCAGCCTAGTCCAGTATGGCCTGACCTTAATTTGATCACATCTGCAAAGACACTGTTTTCAATTAAGGTCACAGTCTCAGGTACTATCTCTTTTGGGAGGACACAATTCAACCCACTCCACAAAGTTATGTGGCTTATGGTCACTTCTCCTTCTCCAGGTATTCGCTGTCCCCAGGAGCCTCTTCTGTCCTCCTAGGACACTCACGTGCTCTGCTGTCAGTGCTGGCTGAGCCTCCTGAGGGCAGGGCTGGGCAGGGTGCTCTCTGCCCTCCCCATGTCTGCTGAGTGCCACAGGCACATTGATGTGCTGTACATTTATATATTAATTCATTTACTTCCACCAAAAATGCATCTTGCAAGACAGGCACTGCCCTCTTTATTTTCTGTTGCATTCCCAGCTCCGGCATAGTCCTAGGCATGGAAGAGGTGCTGGGTGAATATTTATTAAGTGCAAGGAGGGAGGAAGGCAGATAGCACTGACTCGCAGTTATGGAACCTGTGTGGTTTCAGGCCCCTTTTCAGCCCTGTGAGGCTGCAAAGCAGATTATCTGATTTCTGGACTTATTTAGGGCACTAGTCTTGGGACAAGCCACATCCCCTGTGGATTTCTATTGGATGAGAAATAGTGTCACTTGTCTCCCTGGTGGCATCAGAGGGAAGAACCCAAGAGAGTGTGATTGCAGGACCCTGCTGAACGAATGCTGGGTAACATTTTTAGCATAAAATATCACTGGGTACAAGCTGCTGACCTAAAGTGACCAGCCTGGCCAACATGGTAAAACCCCATCTCTACTAAAAATACAAAAATTAGCCAGGCGTGGTGGCATGTGCCTGTAATTCCAGCTACCTGGGAGGCTGAGGCAGGAGAATCACTTGAACCCGGGGGCAGAGTTTGCAGTGAGCTGAGATCACACCATTGCACTCCAGCCTGGGTGACAGAACGAGACTGTCTCAAAAAAAAAAAAAAAAAAAAAAGAAAGAAAGAAAAGAAAAAAAAAATATCATTGGGTAATCACTGATTCTGCCTTCTAGCAATCTGAAACCGTGGCCCTTGAAATATTAGGTTGGGAGAATGTTGATTAGCAAGAGGCTTGCTTTGGCTGTATGTGTGTGTGTATTCATTTTATCATGGCTTTTGTATTTCTGGTATCGCTTGCTTTAACTTTCGGTTAGGGAGGTGGAGGGGGACTCTCCTGCCCTTGAAGGGGACTCAGCACTGCTCCCTAATAACATCCTTTTGGGGATTTGGGTTTTATCAGATGAGTTTTGGGAAGACATGAAAGTTCAGATCATAGCATGGTGGGACCAGGATTTGCTCCTTGGTGGGTTGACCCCATAGCTGTGCTTATAAACACCACACCCTGTTCCTCCAGTAAATACTGGTGGACAGGTCCACAGTCAGGACTTGACGGTATCCACTTGGTGCCTGTGCTTGGCTCTGGTCTGAGCTCAGTACAGGGACTGGGGAATGAGACAAGATCCTGACCCACAGGATGACAAAACAGATCAGGTGAAGGGGTTGGGGCAGAGGAGGGGCAGAGGAAGGAGCCCTGTGGAGTCTGTGGGCCACTGGGGGAGGCATGGGGGCTCGACCCAGGCCGCAGCATGTGACAAGGCTGTCAGGCTCTGTCCACCTCCCAGAGGAAAGCCGATAGCCCACAAAGAGCATCTTGGGGTCAAAAAGGGCTGCCTGGAGAGGAAGAATTAATTCCTCCTGAGAGGGCTGCTGGGGAATGTGACGTGCCAGCCCCCCACCAGCTCTCAGGTTCAGTGCAGCCTGGAATTTAAAAATTAAAGTGCAAGAACCCATCGATAAGGAAACTGCAAGGCAGACATGGCCCTCTATGTCTTGGTGGAAATTGCATGAGCCTCAGTGGCCTGTGGCCGTGGCTTCCAAGCCTCCACACATCTATGAAGTCGTGGAGTCCAGAAAGCCTCGCACACTATGTGGCTTCCCAAGGCCTCCAGTGCATCTTCAAAGGACTGGGCTGTAGAGACTCAGGAGGACCGGGAGCCACACACAAGTCTTCAGCACCTTGCTCTGGACAACTGTGGTGACTGCCAAGGATCTCTCCCAGAAGCTCCTCCGCGTGGCTGCCCGCTGCGTCAGGATCAAGTTCAACCTCCTGTCCACAGCACTCGAGGTCCCTGGTGCTCTGCTCCTTCAGGCCCAATCCCCCACATGTGCTTCAGTCACACTGAGCTGCAGGTCCCTGAATGTGCCAGGCTTTTCTGCCTTGTAAGCCTTCCCTGCGTCTAGAAGCTTCTAAGTCTCACCCCCCAGGTGGCTTGGAAAGCCTTGCTACTTTCTCTTTATTTGGTGAGAATGTTGCTTCCTCCTGGAAGACGTCCCTGATCCCACATCACCTCGGTGCCCCCGTGGGGACACGAGCCACCTCTGGTGGCCCTGATGTTCACTGTGCCCAGATGCCCATGCCCTCAGCTGTGTGTCGTTCATCATCACCAACTGGTTCACTTCAGCTCCATTTCCAGTCCCTGGCCACCAGCTGTGAAACGCTTGATGAGTGAGTGACCTGAAGCATCAGTGAAGCTATTTGCTCCACTGCCCATGGGAAAAGGAAGCTTCTGGCTGAAGGGACAGCTGCATGGTGGCAGTGCTGAGAAGCGAGGCATAGAAACGGGGAAATAGTGGGGAGGGTCTAGTCCCAGAGATGTGTGTCACAGATCGAAAATCATCACGAAAGCTGACATTCATCAGCCTTTGGAGTGCTTATTGCCTGCCCAGTATGGTAATGTTTTGCGTTCCTTACAACAAGCTTATGAGGTGGTGGAGTTATTGATTCTCATTTTGCAGAGGAGGACACTGAGGCAGAGAGGTAAAGTCACTTGCCCAAGGAAGTGGAAGCAGCAGCGTCTGAAAGGAGGCACAGGCTGGGCCCCACCGGCAGCTGTCCCTTGGTTATGTCTGATGTGCTCTGGGAGTTATGATGTGCACTGTGGCGAGGGCAGTCATTATAAGAATGTATTTTCTTTGCTTCATGTTCACAAAGCACTTTCCTAGACAGGAACTCATGGACTCTGCAAGATAGCCGGGGCAGTGCCCTGTCCCCAAACCTGTAGTCTGGAGGAGTCCCATAACTTGCCTGGGGTCATATGTTTTAGAGAAAGTCACTTGGATCCCTGATCCCCAGAGGAACGGACCACTGCAAAGACAAACCCTGACCTGGGGAGCAGTTTGGGGACAGAGTTTCTGCTCAGGATACAAGGAAATAAGAACCATTCATAGTTGGCAAGACAAACGTGGTTTATTTACTTTGAATACTATGAATGCTTTTCCGTGAGTGTGCACTGGGCACCTGTGACGTCGCAGGTGCAGTGAGCCAGGCATGCACCTTGCTCTCCAAAAGCTTACAGGGGAGATAGGTGCAGAGCATGACACTAAGGCAGAGATGATGCTACGGCAGGGGGTGGCCCAGGGCTGTGCCTGGCCTGGAGGGTCCTAGAGATGCTTGTGCAGAGAGATGAAAACCCAGGCTCTTGAAAAGACCTTGTCCACTGTCATCCCACAGCTGAGAGCGCGATCAATGTCAGGGGCTTTAGGAGTTACTGGATGGGCCCAGGCAGTGTGCATAGAGTGACCCCTGGTGGCAGCTACGTGAATCTCTTTGTTGTTGGGCGAATTCCAGGCAGCGTTGCTCACGGCTTGCTTTTGTGCAGAACGGCATATTGCACAATGGATTCTCACACCAGCAGCAAGCAGGAGCTTTAAAAAAACAAAAAAAAACAAAAAAAAAAAAACAGTGTTAATAATGTCAAAAAATAAAACAGGCGAAAGGGATGAACATGCAAATAATATAAAAGAAAGTACAAAATGGCCAGTGGCCTTATTAAAAAAAATGTGGTCAGCTCCCTTAGTTACAAAATAAACACCAGTGAGAAAAACCTCAGAATTCCATTTTCTCCTGTACGTCTGTCAGAGGTCAAAATGGCCCGCAGCTGGGCAGTGTTTGAGCTATCAGGAGTATAAATGAACACATCTCTTTGGAAGGGCTGTCAACCAGTAAGTATTAAATGCTTTTAAAAAGGTTTATGCCGAGTCTCAGCCATTTGACTTCCACAAATGTCTCCAAAAAGTGATCAGAGGGTACAGAAGGGTTATGTACCCTCTCAGCTCTGCTTATAGTTGGTAAAAATTGGAAACACTCAACTGCCCAGTAAGAGGGAATTGATTTGATCTGGAACTTTCCCTCTCCCTTTTTCCCTCTCTCTTACAGCAGAGAATATTAGGTAGCTATAAAATCCACACTGCAGAAGATCTTGTAGAGAAATGAACTTTCTATATCATTAAATGCAAAACTCACAAAGTGAAAATCTACATTTTGTATAAATAGAACTTTCACGATGTCTATGCATAGGAAAAAGCCCAGAAGGGCCTGTAACACGTTACTGTTTATGTCTGGATATCCTGGTATTCTTCATTTTCTTCTTTTTGCTTATAATTACACATTAAAGCCAAGTCCAGACTAAGTTACAGGCAAATGTTTTCTTGAGGGTTGAAACATAGGATGGACTGATAGAGCAAGACAGGGAGAGAGAAAGTTCTAGATCAGGTTTAGAAACCTGAGCTCTGCTCCCGTTCTCCCGTCAACTTACCGTGTGACCTTGGACAAGTGACACCCTCTCTGAGTACTGCTTTCATCAGTTGTGACATGAAGGGGGTAAGCTAGACAATGGGCAACATTTCAAGGCAGGGATCTGGGTGTGTTTATCCATGGCTGTGTCCCAGCTCCACATCAGGGCCTGCCACATAGCAGGTGCTCAGCGAGCATTTCTTGAATTGCATTGAAGTCAGCGTGGTTATGATAACAAAATCCAAAAACGACAGTACCGGTGACCATTTCTACCTTCTGAGCTGTGCAGTGGCCTCCACGCTGCCTCCCCAGCCTCCTCCCTTTTCTGTTTATCTAGTCCTTTCTCTTTCCTTTGACTTCTCTCTCCTCCTGCTTTCACTTTGAATGTCTGCCTCTTCCTTCTATCCCGTTCCCTCTCCTTTTCCTTTGTCATTCACATTCTTTCTCTTCCTTTCTTGGAGGCCTTCTTTCGCTCTTTCGTTTTCTCTTTTTCCTCTCACTCCAAGGATGATTTTAAGAATGGATAATGTGTGTAATTCTGGTTGAGTGGAAACCAAATGTATAAAGACAAGGGGCAGCGGAAGGGGGGCAGGGAGCATGAAGACAGCTGCAGCGGCCAGCCAGGCCCTCCGGGTACAGGCAGGTGGCCGTCGGGACAGGATGCTGCTGCCCAGGCCCTCCGGGTACAGGCAGGTGGCCGTCAGGACAGGATGCTGCGGCTCAGGCCCTCTGGGGTTCATGGGTTCGGGTCGAGACTCCTGCACTGGTTCTTATTTACGGCTTCTGGGTGACTGCATGATATGGCCAGTGCTGAGGCCCCTGCCTATGAGAAGAAATGGACGGGACCCAAACCATCATGCAGATCAACAGGAGGCCACCAACCCAGGGTGGGAGGAGATGAAGGCCAAAGAAGGCCTCCTGAAGGATCTGGCCTTTAAGTGGATTTCAGAAGGGGAGGAGGTTGACCAGACAAAGAGGGTGGGAAGAGAGGTCCAGACACTGTGTATACAAAAGCTCTGAGGTGTGGGGGAAAAGAGTCCCATCCAGGAACACAGACTTGGGTGGGGAGTAGTGGGTTGGAAGTGGGGGCAGTGAGGCCGGCAGGAGTTCATCTTTCAGTGTAACAGGAAGCGTGAGAAGCAGGAAGCAACCGGACCCAGTTCCCATTTTAGTGCCATCGCTGGAAGCTGAGTGGTGCGTGGAAGGGAGGGGCCAGGAGCAAGACGCAGGGAAGGCTTCACCTGCAGCAGGCAGGTGATCAAGGTCCCTCCCCAGGAGGATGTGCCAGCCAGGCCGCAGGAATAGCAAACGGGGGCAGGCAGAGGCCGGGAAAGCACAGATGCACTGGGGCAGGCAGGCAGGCCACTGTGGGGGAAGCTGCTGCAAAGCCGCAGGGCTGGGAACAGGGTGGCAGTGACAGCCTATGGACAGCCGCCAGCACCTCATTTCAGCGGTCGTGCTGACCTGTAGCCAGAGGAGGGCCAAGGGAGGTCTGGCAGATCAGCGGGTCTCCCTGGTAGCTGCAAGAAGAATGCAAAGGGGGCAGGAGAACCAGCCAGAGTCAGATGCTGGGTCTGCTGAGGGCAGGTGAGGACCTGGGGAGCAGGTGAGAGGGGGACAGGGCACTTACCCGTTCACTTCTGTTTCCTCCTGGTCTAGAGCCGCACCTGGCACACAGTAGGAGCCTAATAAATGTTTCCTGAACGAATGCACTGGTAAATCTAAAACATCTGCTTTTCTTCAGGTTCTATTTATCCACCCAAGGATGAAACATTTATTAAGCACCTGCTATATACAGACTAGGGTGAGGGTGCAGACAAAATGAAGCCAAGTTCCCTTCCTAGAGGAGCCCACAGCACAGTGGAGTAGGGGGGTGTCAGCCAACAGCATCGGGCTGGAGCCCCATAGTGGAATTGGCTGGAGCTGTGGAAACCCAGAGACCTGTGCCCAGACCCTCGTGGGCGATGGGTGACAGCTGAGGTACTTTTTTTTTAACCAGTCCCACACCTCTGCCCCATGGCAGCGGTGAAGGAGCTGCCTCTCAATAATCCTGGTCTGCAAAGGGTGGCAGCTGGGGAAGATCCACGCTGCAGAGATGTCCAGGGCACAGGGCACTGCCAAGGTACCTGGTAGTTGCATTTGGAGCTTACTGACCATTGAAGGACAGGACGGTCCAAACTCCCTGGGCAGACACCTTCCCTGCTGGGTGGGTCATGGAAAGAACCTCGGTACAGAAAGGTGGAGCTGGGGGCCTGGGGTGCCCTTTAGGGCAGCAGTCCTCAATCTTTTTTGCACCAGAAACTGATTTCATGAAAGACAATTTTTCCATGGGCAGGGTGTGCATGGGGGGATAGTTTCAGGATGACGCTGTTCCACCTCAGATCACCAGGCATTGGTTAGATTTTCATAAGGAACACACAACCTAGATCCCTTGCACGCACAGTTCACAGTACGGTTTGCGCTCCTGTGAGACTCGAATGCCTCTGCTGATCTGACAGGAGGCGGAGCCTGGGCGGTAATGCTTGCTCACCCACCGCTCACCTCCTGCCGTGCGGCTCCGCTCCTAACAGGCGATGGACTATACCACTCTGGTCCATGACCCTACTTAGCGGACCTGGGTGTTTCTTGGCTGGACGGACATACTCTTCTGATGACCGAACGCTGCCCTCATTATCTGTGGGCAGGCATCCAAGTGCTAAGAGGGGCAGTTTGACCGGGGGAACCGAAAGCACAAGGCTGGGGCTGTGCTGCCAGGCTGTGAGCTCTCTGCCCTCTGAGCCTTGGTTTGCTCACCTATGGAAGGGACTCTACCCCCCTGTTTGCGAGGCCTCTGGGGATGGGTTTGGAGTGTACACTTGAGCCAGGACACTGGTGGCTCCTGACTTCCTCTGTCTTCCTGCAGGACGCCCTGGGCTGTGTTCAGGGTGACTCACTGCCCCTGCCCAGGGAGGAGGCCCTGGACCCCTGCAGAAGGCAAGGCTTGCGGACCTCCCTGTGGTCCGATGATGTTCCTGGACAAAGGGCCTCAGCAGGTGTGTGGGTGCGGCAGTGCGTGGAGGATGGGGTCCCAGGCAACACCCACTGAGGGGCTAGCTCGCTTCCTCCTCATCATGTCCTGATGATGTGGGGGGAGGGGTGGTCCCCCCTCTCTACAGACAAGAATTGAGGCTCAGAGAGGTAGGGTTCCTCACTCAGGGTCATACAGCTGCTGCAGGTGGGATCAGAGTGTGCAGCTCCCACCAGGGGCCTTTCGCTCGGGCTCAGCTGGACACAAGCTCATACCCTCGGCCCTCAGGAGGGTGCCAGCCAGAGGGCCCCACAGGCAAGAAGGTTGGCAGCAGGGACTTGTCTTCACAAAAGTCCATGTGATGACCGGGAGCTGCCCTGTCCCACCACTTCCCAGACAGCTCCAGGGTGAGGCAGTGAGACCCGCACCTGGCAGATGCAGAAGCTGCTGGAGCTTAGATGCTATTTTCCCTGATGTGAACTGATCTCTCTCTTTCTTTCTCTCTCTCTTTTTTTTTTTTGAGATGGAGTCTTGCTCTGTTGCCCTGGCTACAGTGCAGTGGTGTGATCTTTGCTCACTGCAACCTCCGCCTCCCGGGTTCAAGCGATTCTCCTATCTCAGCCTCCCAAGTAGCTGGGATTACAGGCGCCTGTCACCATGCCCGGCTAATTTTTGCATTTTTAGGAGAGATGGGCTTTCGTCATGTTGGCCAGGCTGGTCTGGAACTCCTGACCTTATGTGATCCACCCACCTCCGCCTCCCAAAGTGCTGGAATTAAAGGCATGAGCCACCGCGCCTGGTCTGAGCCAATATCTCTTACAATAGCTTCAGCCGTGGCTTCCAGAGCCCCTGCACTCAGGGAGACTCACAGTCATGGTGGCCAACTGGGTATCTGTGGTTTACTTCCAGCCCTCCAAGCCCAAGGGCCATTGAGGGATGGCATTATCCTGCATACGTGTAGCACAGCGGAGCTGCTGGCTGATGCAGCCAGTGTTCTCCCTTTATCCCATTTCTGGGGAGCTGAGCTGCCATGTCAACCCAGGTCAGGTGTGCCCACATGCCAGCTGTGCAGGGCTGCGGTGAGGCTCCTTACTGTGTTTGACAAATGAGGATGCTGAGGCTTAAAAATGTGTGGCAGATTTTTCCCATGCAGGAGTCTGTGGCTGCAGGGATGGCTGGGAGCCCTGGGGCCTCCGCCCACCTGCTGATGGTTGTTTCATATCTCTGAGCCTCAGCTTCTTCCCCTGATCAAGGTGCTGGTGGTCATCAGACTGCCCTTGGGAGACATGGGAAGGCTCAAAGTTTGGGGGTGAGGGTGCCATCTCACCCTGGCCCAGGGGGCGTGGTCCCTAGAGACAATCATGGCAGAGCCCCCGGGCGTGTCTTTGTAACCTCCAGGGTCTTCTTGTTTCCAGACCAGTCCCCGGAGGAGTCCTGTGCCTGGAGCTGCTTTGGGCCTGGACAGGCCTCTTCTGTTTTGGCTCCAGGCCCGGAGACCACAAGCGAGCTCCTGGGAGACCTGGCAGGATCCGACCGTGATCAGGTGAGGCCGGAGACTTTCTGTGCACGTGTGCCGTGCCCCTGGGTCCCCTCAGCCCTGCCTTGCACAGGCTATGTGGCCATCCACAGGAGGTGGGAGGGCTAAGGAAGCTCCAGGTGTGGAAGAACATTCTGGAAGTAGTTGAGAGGGAGATTTGAGGAGAGGAAATGAAACATCCTGAGAGCTGGATGGGAAGTGGGGAGGAAGGGGTTAACTGGATGCCAGGCCTGGGCTACCATGGAGCAAGCTTCATCTCATTGGCACCTCCTGATGCCCATGAGGCAGTGCTGCCACCTCTGCTCTGAAGAGGAGGCAAGACTCCAAGGGCTGCTGTGACTCCCCAAGGCCCCCGGCCTGGAGGTGGACCCTGAGCTCCAGGCTCCACAGCCCACCCTGCCCCACAGCAGCCCTGAGGGTCAGGAGCCTGCGTCCAGACTCACTTCCTGGGGCTCGCTCTGAGGCCAAGGGAGTCGTAGCCTTTCTCTACTTCCATTTTCTCGTCCCTGAGGAACAGAGCCTTGCCGGGACCAGGGCTGAAGCCTGCGAGCCCGGCTGTGGCTCTGTGGTTCTAAACAGAGAGAGCCCTCCGTTACCTCTTCGTTCATTCACTTCCTGCTCCTGATGCATCTCTTATTTTTGTTGTTGGACGCTGCATTCCTATACTTCTCCCTCCTCGTTGCCCCCTTCCCTTGAAGCCCAGCACAATGTCTAGTAACACTGAGGTGCCCCATTTGACAGGCAAGGTAACGGAGGCTCCAGCAGGTTAAGGAGCTTGCTCAGGTCACACTCAGGACTGAAGCCGGGTCTGTACCTCTCTGGGGAAAGTACTGTTTTCTCTGTGGGCAGCTGGGACAGTGCCTTGATGTCTGGATGGACAGACACTGCAGACAGAGGCAAAGATGACACATGATAGGTGCTGCCCACCGGTGGCTCCAGGGAGCAGGGATGCAGTGGCCCCTCCAGGGAAGGGCAGCTCTCCTGGCCTTCAAGTCCCCTCTCCCTGATGGGGCTCTCTCTCGTACGCCCACTCACGAAGGCTCAGAACCCTTCTGTCCTTTGAGACACTCCCTCTGTCCTTCTCGTCTGTGTCTTAGACCTGCAGAGCCTCTCCCAGCTGTTCTAGAGGCTCCGCTGAGAACTGCCTGCAACCTGCCAGGCCTGGGAGCAGCCTCCGGGGACTCACAGTGAGCCTGGCTGAGTGCAAAGTTCATCCTCAGGCCTCCCCCTGCCCAGCTGGGGCCTCTGCTGTGAGCTGGGCACCCCCTCCTCTCTGGATAAACACATCAAATAAATGAAGATAAAAATACATCAAAAATATCGAGTAAACACCTCCTGTGTGCCCAGCACTGTTCAAGGCCCAGGATTTGAACAGAGATGAAGTCCTGCCCTCAGGGACTGGACAGCGGCATGAGCACCATCCATTAGAGCCTTTGGAAGTGCTGGTCACATTCTGCATCTGCACTGCCCAGGACGGTAGCCAGGAGCCATACGGGGCTGGTGCCACCACAGAACTGAATGTGAACCTTGATTTGATTCCTCTGCATTTTAGGAGCTCCGTGTGGCCCATGACTAGCGGATTGGATGGGACAAGGCTATAGCGGGAGTTAGACGATATGGACAGAAATGTATAATATGGGATGAGGGTGTGGAGGGTGCTGTGGGAGGTGACATGGGGTGAATGGCCCAAGAGTGAGGGCGGACTGTCAGGAAGGGCCTTCTCGAGGAAGTCACGTTTGCCTTGAGATGTGAGTGGAGCCAGGGAGTGACCCATGGGGCTATTTATGGGAAGGGACACTCTGGGCAGAGCAAAGAGCATGTGCAAAGGCCCTGGGGTGGTACCAGCTGTGTCCTGTGTGGGAAAGAGCTTGTGCCCTGTGCAGCTGGTGAGGAAGCACAGAGAACCCCAGGAAGTAAGTGGAACTGGGGATGCTGAATGGTGGAAGGGGCTGTTTCACACCTCATCTTCTCTCTCCATTCATAGCTTACTCTGGCAGAGCCCAGCTTGGATGGACAGATTCTTCTCCAGGTCTGTGGCTGCCCCCTAGGGGAGTGTTTGGACAAGCCACTTCTCCCCATGGACCTGGCCCGGATTTCAGAGAATCTAGCAGCCGACCCGGCCCCAGAGGCCTTCCTCCTGGTGCAGATGTCTACACTCCCTCTCTGGGGGCTGGCTGGGGACTCAGCTTCTTGGCCACTCCAGGAGGTTCCCCTCGATGGACAACAAACCCAAGATGAGTTGGTCACCGTGTCCCCACCTCCTCCCAAAGCCACAGGACACCCTGGCTGGGATTGTCACCAGGCAAGAGGCCACGGTGCCTCCCTCTTCCATGAAGCCCCCCACACTTCAAATCACCGATTTCCCAAAAAAGACCCCAAGGATCTGAAAGACACTTGGAACAATGGAGGAGGAAACCTGGAGAGAAGAACCGAAGAGGGGGAGGCAAGGGGGACTTTGGGAAGGAAGGGGAAAAGCCTCAGTGACAAGCACCAGCCAAGTCAGGAAAGCCGTCAGAACCTGAGCTTGGAGAACCGGGCTGGAGCCACAAAGGGCATGCAAGACCAGAACGGGGCTTCCAAGAACGAGGCCACCACCTGTTGCCCTGAGCCCTGGCAGGAGTTTCTGATGCCTCTTCTACAGGGGGAGGCCTCAGTGTCAAAGGAGGGGCCCGAATCCCTGATCAGGAGGGGAAGAGTGGAAGGATATGTCTGGGGTCTCGGAGGAGGACTGTCATCAGAGAAGGAAGCGGCGGCGCCCGCAGCCACCTTCTCCAGCGCTCACGAGACCAAAGAGCCGAGGCCAGCAGATAGTCAGCTCCTGGCAGGGAGAGGCAGAGGTCTCGGGAGGACAGCTAGGGGCAAGGAGGAAAGCCAGGTGTGGTTTGGAAATGCTCAGATTCTGCAAGGAGAAGGGCTAGAGGAGGAGGACGAGCTACTGCATCAAGAAGCGTCCAGTCCGGGGTGCAGGGGCGCCCCCGAGGAGCCTGACTCCCAGGAACACGAGAGCAAGGAAAGGCTTTTCTTTGTAGGAGAGACAGGTTTGCCGCTGTTTCCCAGATTTGCCTTATCAGCTAACGGGGGCGAACCCACTGGTCATGATCAGCCACAAGCTGTGAGCAAAGGACAGGACAGGTGTGCACCCACAATCGATGAGCTGACACAGGAGGTGGAGGCTTGTTTCCAGCAGCTGTCCACACTGCAGCCAGGCGGCGGGGGCTGGCAGTGCTCAGCCTCTGTGTGCGGGGAAGAGAACTGGAGCTTCACTCAGAAGTGGCACATTGGTGGGGAGAGAGCTCGCTCTCAGCAGGTTTGGGGAAACCGGGGTATTTGTTCTGATGAAGAAGCAAAGTCTAAAGAGAGTGGTGAAGGTGATAAGCTGGAAAAGACCACGGCCCTGCGCACCAGCGAAGTTCCCGGTGACCCAGGGACACCGCCTGATTGGGATGAAGCCAGCCCGGACCCTCCAGGGGAGCCCGCTGAGCCCTCGGGTGCCCTCAAGAGAGTGAAGAGCAGGTTTCATCAGCTCATTTGTAGACTGAAGAAAGAGAGAAGCCAGATTTTACATGACAATGCCAAACTTCACGAAGACCAAGAGAGGTGCCATAAAAGAGTGTGTGCCCTTGAAAGAGAGAGACAGGTGACAAAAATATCCAGGCTGGAGCAGGAGAACCAGGTGCTGGGAGGGGACATCTCTCAGTTAAAGAAAGAACTGGACCAATATTTACAAGTCATCTCCGACCTCGAAGACTGCAATGGGAAGAGTTACAGCAAAATTTTGGAGCTTGAAGAGGAAAATGAAAAACTGAAAGGGAATCTGGGCCAGCTCCAGAAGGCCATGTCGGAGAGCATTCGGAAATCCAAAGGCACAGTGGAGCAAGTCGCCCTGGAGAACTGGGAGCTCCGGGCGCTGATCTCAGAGCTCGGCATCAGTTACAAAGAGCTGATCAAGGATGTGGTGCTGGGCATAGAAGACATGATCTGGGCCTTCAGGGGGGAGAACGAGCACCTTCTACACAGGGTCCATGTCCTGGAGAGGGACGTCACCTTGCAGAGGAGCATGGATCAGGGGCATTCGGTGAGGGGAAGGCAGCACCTCCAGGGAAAAGCCAGAACGCACGCTGTGGACAAAGACGTTCAGGTGAATCCACACGCAGGGCAGCTGCTTCCAAGAGCCTGTGGGTCACCCTTGGAGAAGGAAAGGAGCCTGGCTGCAGGGCAGACAGGACCTTCCACAGGCGCTGGGAATTCCAGATGCAGTGCTAATTCTCCTTCTCCATCACTGGTCCGGAACAACAGTGACGTAGCCAACACCGTGCAAGGAAATGTCGGTGGAGCCGGAGTGAAAGAAACACCTTTGGAAAAAGAGAAGAGGCCCTGGTGTTCTGTGGCTCAGGGGCAAGCTCTGAGGTCCCTGAGGAACGGCCCCACGGTAGGTCAGGTCTGCATAGCTGCTCACTCATCACATATGATCGTGTTCCAGGGTCCACCCCATTCACTTATGCAATCCACCAGGGTCCTGAGAGGCAGGTACAGTCATCGTCACCACTTATCAGATGAGAGGAGGCTGGTACAGAGGAAACAGAGAAACACAGTCACTGCAGTCGCACGGCCAGTGAAGGGAGGAGTGGGGACTCGCACCTGGGTGCTCTGGCCCTGGGGTCTCTGTTCCCACCTGCCATGGGAGATTGAAGCCTGCCCCTCTGGTTAGGCTCCAGCAGGGCACTAAGGGGGTGTTCACACTTTAAGGTCAGACTGTGCATTCTCCAACCCTGTGGTTTTTCAAGCAGCCCGAGTTCTAATTCTGCACATTGAGTCTTGAAAGTTGCAATGGAAAGAACAATGAACCATAGAACGTGGTAAAACAGGGTTCCAACCTGGCTCTGTGCTTGCAGAGACTTTTAGGCCACATGCAGAGTGGCCTAAAAGAGTGTCACTGTCTACAGATGAGGAGAGTGACTCATCTGAGTCACTCTCCTCATCTGTAGACAGTTCTTGACTTTTGGGAGTTCTGGGATAAAATATCACAATGTTCCTATGGCCGCCTTCACCATGTGTAGGATATTTAGTGTTGAGTTCTTGGCATTCATTCATTCTGTTTTCTATCTCTGTTTCTCTGTCCTGTCTGGCTCCATCCTCTCTCCCTCCTTTCCTCTCTCTGCATCTCCTTCTGTCTCTCCATCCTTCTGTTTCTTGCTCTCCCCCTCCTGTCTCCTTTTCCCTCTTTCTCTCTTTGTCTCTCTCTTCCTTCCTTCCTTTCTCTCTTTCTGTCTTTCCTCCCTGACCTCAACAATTTTATCAATTGTTTCAGAGTCAGCTTTTAGTTTTACTGATTCTATTTATTGATTTACTGTATTTTATTTCATTGGTTTCTTCTTGTATCTCCATTATATTCTTTCCTCCTCTTTCTTTTGATTTCATTTGCTGTTCTTTTTCTTGCTTCTTGTGTTGAAAACTTAGGTCACTGATTTTCAGCTGTTCTTCTGCAATCTATGCAATTAAGGCTATAAATTTCTCTCGAGGCATCCCACACATTTTGAGATGAAGTCTGTTCAGTTCAAAATAGTCTCTAAGGATTAGAGATAAGGAATATGTATTGCCTATCCACTATGTGCCAGGAAATTCTTACACTATCATTTATTCCTCAAAATTGCCTCAAATGACATTGTTATAGCGATCCCTATTTTATTGATTTAAGAATTAAAGCCAAAGAGGATGAAATAAAAACAAGCCACAACACCAACAAAAACCTAAAATAACTAAAATAGTTTCTAATTTCTATTATGATTTCTTCTTCGACTCACAGATTATTCAGAAACATGTTGCTTAGTTTGTAAGCATCTCTGGAATTTTTCAGTTACACATTTGCCATTGATTTCTAGTTTTACTTCATTGTTGCCGGAAAGTATACAGCATATTGTTTTAGTCTTCTACAATTTGCTGAGACTTGCTTTATTGACCAGGTTATGGTCTATGGCCAACAGTGTATCTCACATGCCCTTGCAAATAATGAACATTCTTTGATTGTGGTATATTAGTTAGGCCAAGCTTGTTATTTGTCTTAACCAAATCTCTTCTATCTTTGCCGATGTGTTGTCTCTGTTTTGTCATTAACCAAGACGTGTTTTAGAATCTTCCACTCTGAGTGCGCATTTGTGTATTTCTCTTTTTAGTTATTTTAAATATCTATTATAGTCTCTTTTATTTTATTTTTAAATTTTTATTTAATTAAATAAGTTATTTATTTTGAGACAGTGTCTTGCTCTGTCACCCAGGCTGGAGTGCAGTAGTGTGATCTCAGCTCACTGCAACCTCTGCCTCCTGGGTTCAAGTGATTCTCCTGCCTTAGCCTCCCAAGTAACTGGGATTACAGGCTCCCATCACCATGCTGGCTAATTTTTGTATTTTTTAGTAGAGATAGGGTTTCACCATGCTGGCCAGGCTGGTCTCGAACTCCTGACCTCAGGTGATCCACCTTGCTCAGCCTCCCAAGGTGCTGGGATTATAGGTATGAACCACCAATCCAGGCCAATTTATGTATTTGCTATTTTTTTTCTATTTGTTTCATCTGTTCTGTTTTCTTTTATTCTTTATTTCCTGCCTTTGTTTTCAGTATTAATTATATTTTTATTATTTATTTTTCTCCTCCATTAGCTTGTGTTTTACTATTATTCTTTGAGTGGTCACTTTAGGAATTTCAAAAATATATCTAGTAGTTATTTGAATCTACTTTTAGTTTTTTTTTTTTTTTTACCATGTCCTGATTAATGCAAAAATCTTTCAATAGTTTAACTTCATTTATTCTCTTTTTAGTTTTTATTATTTACTTTTGTTATATATATTACTTCTATGTAAAATAAATCTTGTAAGTCACTTATTTTAAACAATCATAATCTTTTCTATTTACCTATATCTTTACATGTTCTTGCGCTGTTCATTCTTTCTTATTCTTCTGTGGCTCTAGTTTTCTTCTGCCTTAAGAACTGTGGTGTGTGTGTGTTTTTTTTTTTTTTTATAGTGAGAATTTTCTGGTGATTCATTTTCTCATATTTCTTTTTATGAAAACAATTTTTAACCTTCATTAAAATTTTTTTTTCCATTGGATTCTGAATTGTAGGTAGCCAGGTATTTTGCTCTTGTGGCTCTATAAAGGTCTTATTCCACTGTCTTCTGCCTCTCATAGTTTCTGTCCAGAAATCAGTTGTAATTGTCATTGTTTTTCTTCCTCACTCCCCTAAAATAATTGTGTTGTTTCATCTCTGACTGCTTTTATAATTTCCTATTTATCTTTGAGTTTTGACAATATAACTATAATGTGCCTAGATATGGTTTTATTTGTTTTATGTCCTGCTTTTTTTTTCTTTTGAGCTTCTTGAACTTGTGTATTTATGTCTTTTATCAGACTTGGAAAATTCTTGATCATTATTTCTTCAAATGTTTTATTCTGTTCTATTTTTCCTTCCTCTCCTTCTAGAAATTCAGAGTTTTTGGCTCTATTTCACATCTTTCAAAAGCCCTGTATTAGTTTAAAAAATGTGTGCCTCTGTCTGGATTTTCTATTGACCTGCCTTTTAGTTCACTAGTCCTGTGTTCTACTGTGTCCCATCTTCTGTTAAATCTATTCAATGAGTTCTTAATTTCATTTATTGTATTTTACAGTTCTAGAATATCCATTTTATTCTTTTAAAAAGATATTTTGATTCCCTGTTAAAATATTCCATCTTTACATCCATTTTCTTTATTTTTTCTAATGTTTTAAAAAATATACAGATCATAATTATTTTGAAGACCTTTTTTTGCTGGTAACTCCAATATTTGAATCATCTCTTTGCCTGCTCCTATTGACTATTTTGTTTTTTTGGTGAACAGTCACACTTTTCTGTTTCTTCATGTCTAGGAATTTCAAAAACTCGTATGTTGGACATTGTCTATAATATGTTATGAAGATTTCTGATTATTGTCTTTCTCCAAAGAATGCTGAGTGAATTTTATTCTGGCAGATAGTTGCATGATCAGCAGATCATCTTATTCTTGTGTAGGCCTATTTAAGCTTTGCCGTCAGAACTAGTAGGGCTTGATATGACTCCTAAGGTGTGGTCCTTGCTCTTAGGGCATCACCTCTCAGTGATATCAGCTGAGTTCCACAGCTTTCACTAAGTCCTCTCCATTTTGGCTTGGCCAGAACTCTGCCAACTTCTCAGAAGTGTATGACCTGTGACGTCTTGTCACCAATTAACCTCCAACCTGCTGTTCTTTGCAAGGCTTAGAGTCTTCTACTGTGCCACATAGCGTATGATTCAGCCAAGGACCCAAGGGGCATTTCTAGAACAGTATTTGGACTTTTTTTCTCTGCAGCCCTCTCATCCCTGTGACTTTGTCCCAGAAACCCCGGCAGTCTTAACATCCCTAAACTCCAAGCTCTATTTTTCTACCGAACAGGACCACCACTCACAGCTTGGGCTCTATTTTCAGAACCATTGTTTGGAAAATGTTCAGGGAGAGATCCAGGGAAAATGTGGAGCCTGCCTTGTAGGGCATTCTTTTTCTTAAGGATCATGCTCCTGCACTGGTCATCTTCCAATGCCTGCAAAGCATTAATTGTATGTATTCTGTCTAGATTTTATAGTTGTCCAATACCAGTGAGTAGGAGTGCGGAAATCTGAGGAGCTGATACTTTGGAGATTAGAAAGGAGCAGCGAGGAAGAGCATTCCAGGCAGAGGGAAAAGCAAGTGGCCAGGCCTTGAGGCAGGACAGAGACTGGCTCATTGAAAAAGCAGAAAGTAGCCAGCATGGCTGAATCCCAGTGGGCAAGGAGGGGTGTAGTGTGAGATGAGGTTGGAGCAGCTGTCTCAAGGCAGGTCACAGGAGGCTCGCAGGCCCTTGTTTGAATCCTTTCTAGATGCAGTAGGAAGCCATCAGAGGGTTTTGAGCAGAATGATGTGACCCAGTTTATACTGTGAAAAGATCTGTCTGCTCTGAGAACAATGGTTTGGGTAGATTGAAGGAGAACACTTGAGAGGAGTTGGTAGCTGAATAGCCAAGAGGTGACACTGGGATTGAGGAATTTGCAGTGAAAACTGGAGCTGGAATCCATGGGACTTGGTGATGAACAGGAAGTCACCAACACCTGACGTGTTACCCTTTTACCTAAAACCCTCTGTGGCTTCTTACTACACTGTGCAGGAGATCCAAACTTCCTACATTGAGCAGTGTTCTGGCCCCTGAGGCTCTCAGGAGCTTCCACTGTTCCTACTCACACCCCAGCCTCCACACGCCATGCTGCCACCTCTGCCCTCATCCTTCACCTTCTTCATCCACCCCTCCCTGCACCCAGCTTTCTCCTCTAGGTCTCCTGTTCAGGGAGGTGTCTCCTCCAGAAAGCTTCCCCCAATGCCCAGGCTGGGTTCTGTGCAGAGACAAGTCAGAGCCAACCCGTGTGTGTCTCCTTGCAACTCTGCCTTCAGCGAGGCTGTTTTGGTAGCTTGCAATCAGTTATGGTGGGAACATTCATACCATAACTGGTCACAGCCTCCTGACTCCCCTTTATCAGGCTGTATTGAATGTTGAACACCTGCCTGTAATTATCCCCACCAGCCTGAGCTCCTGGAGGGCAGTGTCACCACTGTCATCTCAGGCCAGCATACAGCCAGCGCATGTGCTCAGGATGTCTGCTAGAGAGCAGGAGACTCGCTGGGCAGCTCACGGGGCTGCTGTGTGGGGAGGTCCCATGGGACAGCAGGCTGGCCCCACCCACATGGCCATTCTCTTTAGAGGACACTTGGGTGCTCCCTGAGGACCCGTGGGGCAAAGCCCTGGTCCAAGTCACTGCCAGAGGAGGGAGGCAGAGGAGGTAACATACTTCCCAGAAGGACCAAGTTGTTTTGAAGTCTTGGAGCTGAATTTTATGGGACCATTCGGAGCACCCATCTGTTCTCGACAGGGCCCAGCCTGTGCATCTCAGGTCCACGTGGTGTATATTTCTATTAATTAAAAAATCCTCTTCTGCTATTGTATATTTTATTACAAGAGAGATGCCCCAGCAGCCATGAAGTCACCTGGGTCCTTCCTTCTCCTCCTCTTCTCCCTCCTCTCTCATTCCCAAGCAGGGTAGCCCGGCATTACCCCTCCTACCTACTCTCACTTGGTTGGGACCAGTTTTGGGGCCTTACAATTCCCAGGGAAGCTGACTTAAAGGAAAAGAGGACTGCCATCACAGAGTGGAAGGCGTTTGAGAAGCGTCTGAATTTCTGGGTTCCTAAATCTTCACAAATGAAAGTTTTAGCAGTGCTGTTCCCTTCTAAGCCTTAGCAGCATGAATCAAGAGCTTCAAGACGCTCATGCTGTTTGACCCAGAAATCCCCCCTGATGATCTCAGGGAAAGCGTCAGAGGTATGTCCAAGTATTTATGCACAAGGGTCTTTGTCGCAGTTCCAATTACAACGGCAAAATGTTAGAATAATCAGAGTGCTCAGCACGGCCACAGGAGGCTATGTATACACTAATAACAGCATTTTCAACATTATTTGGTAATATGGAAAAATGCTCAGGACACAGTGTTAAGGGAGAAAAGCAGGAAACAAAAGAAATATATGGTATTTTAAATTTTATATAGAAATCTATGTGTTAGTATATATGTTTATGTATGTTTGTGTGTGCGTATGTACGTGAGTTATTAAAAAAATAAGAATTTAGACTTCAAAACCATTCGGGGGCAGTAGCACCTCCTCCATTTCGCCACACTTCCCACAAGGTGAAGTCAGCCTCTTCCCTCTCACTGTCCTGCCTCCCAGAAATTCCCTTTGGCATCTGAATGGAACCTGCTACCCTCACGTTAGATTCAAGAAGAGTGAGAGGCAATTGTGTATTGATTTGGGAAAAGTGTCTGTGGGAGATATACTATCTTCTGTTTTATATAATATATTATGTTTTAGGGTAATAAGCTTCTCATAATTTGATTGGGACATTCAATTTCACTCATCACAGTGTTTCAGCATAACAGTGACTGGTATCTATTCCAGCGGATTCTGGAATGCCACCCCACTGCACGTATTTTTGAAGATAATATTCCAGGCTGTTATATTGGGGCTCTCCAGGTTCTCCCCAATGTCCCCCTATGGAAACCAAGCAGAACCACCCACTCCTGTACATGCACATGGTGAGGGGCTTAGCAGGAAGTCTGCAGAAAATCTGTGGATAATAACAAAGGTGCTGCAGGATGATCGAATTGGGAGTGATTTCTGCTACTTTATTTTCTAAAACTTTTTTACTGTAAGAGAAATGTAAGTGGGGGGAAAAACTAAAGGTGGGGAAACAGGTACAGTTTGTTGGCTAAGGCAAATTGCTTGGAAGAGAACCTAAAACTTTCATTCAAATCTGTGCTTTCCGAACTCCAGGACTCAGAGGCCAGGGGTACTGAGGAGGGTCACAGGCTGCGTGCCCAGCAGCTCCATCACCGGGTGCTGACCCTGCAGTGTCAGCTCAGGGACCTGGGCGCCACCCACCAGGCATCTCGGGACGAGGCCACCCGTCTCCAGGAGGAGCTCCAGGCCAAGGTTCGGGAAGCGCTTTCTTTCCCCCTCTTGTCAGCCAGGGGTCCCACACCCCAGGGCGTTTTGGGAGAGGACGAGGATCGGCTGAGGTCTCCCTGACCTTTCCAGCCGGTTGGGAGAAGGTACTGGATTTTTAAAGTATAGGACAGTACCGGGAAGAAAAACACAGGCTCTATCATACCTTCTCTGTTAAATTTAAAAAATACACGTATGTGGTTTCTTTAAAAAGGTCAACCAGGTTTACAGTGTCTTATAAATAAAGGTCAACCCCTTCCTGTGTCGGAGGGAAGTGAGTGGTGGAGACTCAAACCTATACAGGTACCACAATTGCACAGAACTTAATATGCACACGCACACGTGTAAGACTGGAGATATCTGAATAAGATCAGTGGATTGTGTCCATTTCAGTTCCTGGTTGTGGTATGACACTATAGTTTCGCAAAATATTCCCACTGGGGGAAACTGGGCAAAATGCACAAGAGTGCACTCCCTCCTAGGTGACAGAGTGAGACCTTGTCTCAAAAACACATGCACAAGAGAGCTCTCTGTATTATTTCTTACACTGTATCCAAGTCTTAGTTATCTAATTTTTTAAAAATAAAATATATAAAAGCTTTCCTTTTCCTCAATCTCAGCTTCTTCTGACTTCCAATATTGTTTCAACCCTATCTACCCGCTTTCTGAATGTGTATGTGTACGTGCTTGAAGTTATATGTACAAAACTATTCTGCATCTTAACTAAGCACGTTGTGGTATTCTCCTATCTACACATACAAAGTGACCTCATTCCTTTAAAATCGTGTGTATTATGTCATCATGAGGCCAAATTATAACTTATTTAATTTCTTCTTATGCATTTTTGAATTGCAAATGCACAATACATTTCTCACTGTGGCATATTTATGCTATTTCCTAAGCTGAAGCAGACAGAAGGTTTAATCCAAGCCTGCAAATATGATTGAGTGCCTTTTGACTGTAGACAGTCTGCTTAAAGCTGGAATTTTACTCTTTGAATATACTGGGAAAGTTGTGCCACAACTGATATATGGAAATGTTTATTGAAGTTTTGTTTCTAAAACAAAGAAATAGAAATAATACAAATTTCCATAAACAAACTACTGGCTAAATCAATTTTATTTCAGCTTCGTGATTAAATAATATGCAAGATTTTAAAAGAATGAATTCAGTTTCTATGCATTAATATGAAAATAACACAAAAATTGTATCATCACATACAAACTGATCTCATTCTTTTAAAATCTTGCATATTTAACCACAAAGTAAGATGCAAAACCTTTCGCATAGTATAATTTCATATACATACATTCTGATTCATATGGGTATGTTGGACTGAAAAAAACTAGAGGTCAGAAGAGGTTGGGAGTGAGAAAGGGGCCTTTTATTTATGTAGCTTTTTATTTTTTTTTTAACTGACTACAAAGGGAATGAGAGAGTTAGAAGAGCTTACACAGCATCTGTTTTGTTATATCTTATGGGTCAGGAATTCAGACAAGACTCGGCTAGGCTGTTCTGCCCTCCAGGGGATCAGTGCGCATGACTCAGTGGTGTCCGGCTGGATGCCAGGTTGGCTAGGGTGTCCCCACTGGCCTCACTCATGTGCAGGGTGGCGGAAGGTGGCCTCCACCAGTGCTTTCCCTTTTCTCTGTCATGTCTCACGGTATCCCCAAAGGGCACTGGGACTTCTTAAATCCTGGCTCAGGAACAGAAGACACCTAAAGTGGAAGCTGCCTGTCCTCTTCAAAGCCAGGCTGTGTTCTACGAGTCAAGGAATCTCAGGTCAGCCCAGATCAGAGGGAAGGGGATAGGAACCCCCTCCACAGGGAGCAGTCTCAAAGAATCTGTGTCCAGTTTTCATCTGCACCTAATAGTAACATTAGTTTATTGGTCACTGACAGGTCAGGTGCTAGGGCTTGTTCTAAGCACTTTACATGAATGCGTTCCCGGAATCCTCACTACAGTTCTCACCAGTGGGTGGGCACTCATATGAGCCCACTTCACGGAAGAGAAGACTGAGGCAGAGAGAGCCTTGTGCAAGATCTGAGCTGGCCCTGGCCACTGCAATTGGGCAGAGCTGATTCTTGAGTATTCAGAACATCAGACCTTCCCTGAACCTGCCAGGCAGGTAGTGGGAAAGGGCCCTGTTCCCGGCACTGAGTCCCCGTGAGGGTAAAGAGGGCAGGCGACTGCCAGCCGCTCTGAGCCCAGCTCACCGGGAGAAGCCCTGGACAGTAGTAGGTGGTGGTGTAGTGTTATAAAAAATGTCGCTTCTATTTCAGCTTGAAGAACTTCAGAGAAAACAACATGAAGCACAATTGGCAGTGACTCCCCTGAAGGTAATACGTTCATAAAATCAGTACGAAATGCCTCTTTCAAAACAAAAGACAGTTTAGTATTTTTCCCATTAGAAATGTAATCCACCTCTGCTGTATAAAAATTTAGGTATGGCTGGGCACGGTGGCTCAGGCCTGTAACCCCAGAACTTTGGGAGGCTGAGGCGGGCAGATTGCTTGAGCTCAGGAGTATGAGACCAGCCTGGGCAATGTGGCAAAACTCCATCTGTACAGAAAATACAAAAATTAGCTGAGCGTGGTGGCATGCACCTGTAGTTCCAGCTACTTGGGAGGGCTGAGGTGGGAGGATTGCTTGAGCCCAGGAGGTCAAGGCTGCGGTAGACCGAAATCGCGTCACTGCTCTCCAGCTCGGGCAACAGAGTGAGATCTTGACTGAAAAACAAACAGCCAGGCACAGTGGCTCACGCCTGTAAGCCAGCACTTTGGGAGTCTGAGGCGGGCGAATGGCAACATCAAGAGATTGAGACCATCCTGGGCAACATGGTGAAACCCTGTCTCTACTAAGAATACAAAAATTAGCTGGGCATGTTGGCGCATGCCTGTAATCCCAGCTACTTGGGAGGCTGAGGCAGATAATCGCTTGAACCCGGGAGCCGGAGGTTGCAGTGAGCTGAGATCACGTCACTGTACTCCAGCCTGGCAACAGAATGAGACTCTGTCTCAAAAAAACAAACAAAAAGAAAACAAAAAACCCCAAAAGCTGGAAAGAAAAATGAAGGAGACGGGAAGCACCCCAGCCCCTGCTTGCTCATAGCATTTCCATGTCTTTTTCTCCAATGTTTCCCATGTGTCTGAGAGCCTATGATCCCTGTCCATTTGCCTCCTCCTGCTCCCATTTGATGGGGTGACCTAGGAGGGCACTTCCCCTGGGTCCCAGCCTTCGAGGCTGCACTGTTCATGCTGGGGTGAAGTGCGAGACACCTCGGTTCATAAAATCACCACCCCCGTGCTCTGTGTTAAAGTCCCTTCCTTTCTATCACTCTCTCTCTTGTATCATTAATCGTATATAAACACTGTGAGGCACATTATTTTCTTTTTTTCTTTTTTTTTTTTTTTAGATGACATCTTGCTCTGTCACCCAGGCTGGAGTGCAGTGGTATGATCTCGGTTCACTGCAACCTCCGCCTCCTGGGTTCAAGCCATTCTCCTGCCTCAGCCTCTCGAGTAGCTGGGACTACAGGCATGCGCTACCATGCCTGGCTAGTTTTTGTATTCTTAGTAGAGATGGGGTTTTGCCATTTTGGCCAGGCTGGTCTCAAACTTCCGACCTCAGGTGATCCACCTGCCTCGGCCTCCCAAGGTGCTGGGATTACAGGCATGAGCCATCTGCCTGGCCGATGTACATTTTTTCTCAGGTTTTTTCTGCGTATCCAGACATTTATGTTTAAGGTCAGTTCCCGGAAATGTCATTACTGGCCCATGGGGTTTAATATGTTCTTTGCTAGCAGGACACAGAATTTGGTTAAGGTAACATTTCATCTCCAACATGGGCCTGGATCAGGGGAGAAGCTGGGGGTTCTGCTCTTTCTCTCTGGCCTCAGGGCAGGGTGGAGGGGGAGGTGCCCTGGCTGGGCGTCAGCAGAACCTGGTTACGCCAGGGTGCTCCCTCTGACCTGCAGAGTCATCCTCCCTCTGGGGCCTTCGTTTCCTCAGCCATCAGATCAGAAACATGAGCCACACAGTTCCTAAAGTCACTTCCCACCCTACATTTTCGTGTCTGTCTGAGCCTCGCGTTGGTGCCAGCAAAATAAAAATGGTCATAATTCCTGCTGCGCCCCTGCAGACGCGGTAGCTGGGAAGGTGCAGAACGGACCAGACCGTGAAGCTCCCGCAGCACAAGGCTGCCCTCCTCCTCCCTCTCGTGGCCACCTTTTGCTGCGGAGCATTTCTTTAAAGGAAGACCATAATCCCTTACAAAGTGCTATGGAAACGTGAGATAAGGATAGAAACAGGACACTGGGTGGGCGCCTGCCGGCACCATCTCTTTTTATCCTGGTGTCCGGGACAACCCCCATTGTACAGATGGGCAAGTGGAGGTGCGGAGGGGAGCTTGCTCACAGAGCTGGTCCGCGGTGGGGCCCAAATCCACACTCTTGACCCCCTGCTGCCTGGAGCCTAGATCCCATGGGGAGGGCAGTGCGGAGCTCCTGAAGGTGTGTGGGAGTCTGCTCCGAAAGCAGCCTGGTTTCTGGGTGCAGGGAGGCATTGCAGGGAGGAGGCTGCTCCGCTGAGCTGAGGCAGACCTGGGATGGTAAGTAGGGGCCTCCGCTGACTCTCTGGCTCCCAGCCCCCAGCTCAGCCATGCAGCCCGAGGGGGAGCTCTGCATCCATGGCCTCTGTCCCTTGCAGGCCAAGATAGCTTCCCTGGTCCGTAAGTGCAGGGAGAGGAACCGCCTGATCACCCGCCTGCTGCAGGAGCTGCACAGACATGGGCCGGTGGACCTTCTGCTCTCCGAGTTGGCGCAGAACATGCTCAGCGATGTGGCACTGGCTGAGTACGTGGCCGCCTTCCTGGATCCCGGAGTCCCAGAGGTAGAGTCCCAGAGATGGCCCTGTCCCTGCTTCCTACCGGGGTGTGGGCAGGTCTGCTGCATGCCTCTGCCTGGCCCCAACAGCCCCTCCTTCCTCCCTACCTCTATCCACAGATAGTACCCAAAAAGACACCCCCTGGCTTTTCCTCTGTGCTCGTGCCGGTGCCCTGGGTGAACCTGGGGAGGTGTATCTGGCGATCCTTACCCTTCACAGTGCTCAGGAAATGGTGCAGGGCACAGATGCAGTGATTTTTTTTTTCAAGACAGTGTCCCGCTCTGTCTCTGAGGCTGGAGTGTAGTGGCGAAATCTTGGCTCATTGCAACCTCTGCCTCCTGGGTTCAAGCAATTCTCTTGCCTCAGCCTCCCGAGTAGTTGGGATTACAGGCATGCACCACCACGCCTGGCTAATTTTGTATTTTTATTAGAAAGGGGGTTTCACTGTGTTAGCCAGGATGGTCTCTGTCTCCTGACCTCATGATCCGCCCACCTAGGCCTCCCAAAGTGCTGGGATTATAGGCATGAGCCACTGCGCTTGGCCACAAACAGTGACTTTTAATTCAGCATCATACAAGCTTCACTGGGTGTGTCACAAGATGGGTCTTTAGGGCACGCCCTGGGACCTGTGCACTGGCCCTTCCTCTGACAGGTTGCCTCAGTCACCCCACGGCCTCCTGTCCATCCTTCAAGGCACAGGTGTGACCTTGCCCACACGGCCTGCTGTGAACCCTGCAGACCAGAGAGTTAACCACACCCTCCCCTGTACTCCACTGCTCGTGGAAGTGCGTGGCGGGGCATGAGCAGGGAATCTCCTGGCTGTTGCAGCAGTTTATGGTTCCCGAGCTGCTCCATAACCATCTTTGTCTTCCCAGTGCCTGGCTCAGAGAATCTGCAACAAACCTGGAAGAATGTTTGTTGAATGAATGAATGAAATAATGAACTGAATGAGTGAGAATCTCCGCTCCCAGTGGTCAACAAAAAAGGAAACGAAGGCCAGAGAGGTTAGGAGATGTGCTCCAGGTCACACAGGCGGTGCAAGCGGCGATGAGTTCTCCTGAGTTCAGTCGGCACCCACGGGTGCCCAGCCATGCCTGCCCATGCACATACATGGAGCCCAATTAGGCAGCAAGCCAGCAGTGCCCCTGCCAGACTACCTCCGCTCCTTATGCGCACAGGCGGGACTCAGCTCCCATGGCAAACACAGATGGGGCTGTTTTCCACGCTCCTTCCAGGCTCTGCCTATGGGGCTTGCTCTTGGCCCCTTGGTTCTGCAGCTCTGCCCAGCCTGGTCTCTGCAAGGCCAACCTCCTCTGACCCTTCCTTTCCCTCACAGCCTTCAGAGGTGCCCTCTGGTCCAAATCATTGCACAGCAGAGATAGAGGCCTGGAGGCCAAGAGGCATGTTCAGGGCCATTTGTTGACTCGGTTCAGAGCAGGAACTTGAATCCAGAGCCCCAGACTCCCAGTCTCTTGCTCTTCCCTTTGCCCAAAGGGTGGAAGACTCTTTCAGAACTAGAATGGGGTGAGAAGAGAGGGCAGAATCTTGTTGAAGTGACTGCATTGACCCTGGGATCCACCAGAGGCCCAATAACCGGGCGTTACGTGAGATACAATTGAAAGCAAAGTTCCAGGTTGTCAAAGGATCAAATATTAAATGCAACAGGTGTCATCCTGGAAAGCAGGCTGGCTGTCTGCTAAAGGGTATCCTAGTAGCTGCCCACCTTCTAAGGGCTGCTCCTCGCTCTTGTAGGTCCTGGAACTAGAACTGAAATGTTCACTGGGGTTGGATAGGCTGACTTGCAATGACCAAACTCACAGAGAATGATGTATACACCAGAACATTAATTTTTAAATTTCCTATGAGAAATAGAACTATTATGCAGGTTGAAGTATTTGCTAAATGGATGAAAGCTGTCAGCATATTCTCTCCCTATAATTATCTGGAAAATCAAATATTTTCATTCATTTCTTCATCAGTCACTTGGGAGCCTAGAACGAGAACAGGGAGAGTTGTTACAATGATGTCATGGGACAGACTCATTCATCTCCTATAAGGATGTGCTTCTGGGCCTGGACATGCTTCCGAGGATGAGGGTGTCCCTGCCAGACCTTGTGAAAGTGGAAAAAAATTGTGATGTGTTTCAGAAATTAGGAGAGCTCCAGGCTGGCTGCAGTGTGGTCCCCAGGTGGGGAGTGGGGGGAGGCTGGGCTGGATGGGAGGCCACAGGCACCTGTGCCCTCCCAAGGTGTCTGCATCTTGGTTCTTCAGTTAGTGGAGAGCAGGTGGGAGTGGTGCTGGCAGCTCCTCCTACTGGCAGCTGGGCAGGAAGCATGTCTAGTGCTGCTTGCTTGATGGGCAGTAACTCTCGATTCGGAGGACACAGATGGAATTCCCGATGGAGGCCTTTGGGCTCTGGCTTAGAGCCCAGGAGGGCTATAAGGATGGCTAGGGAGACTCTAATCAGCTTGAGGTGGGACATGCCAGAGCAGCAAAGGACGATGTATCCAGCTAAGCCGTGACGGCCAAGGCTCACGCTGCCCACCCCCTTGCATACTCTCCATGGATCTGCTTACTTCACCCTCCCAGCATCCTTCTGCAAGGCTCCACGGGGACCCTGAGCCTCAGCATGTCCCAGGGCTGTTGAGGGGTGGGCGGTGGGCCTTGGGCTGGGGCCACTGAGCTCTGCCCTTTCAGGAGGAGGTGGTATGGCCTGGTGCCCATGCAGAGCAGTCAGGGACCACCTCCCCTCCCTGCACTTGACTGAGTCTTTGTCTTTTCCTTTCCTTTCCTCACCCTGGTTTGGGTGGGCAGTGGAAATGGAACCTCAGACGGTTTGGCCCCAGTGCTCTTCCTGCAGGCATGTGGCGTTGGGCTGGGGGCCACGGGTCCCGGCGCCGCCATCTGTGCTGGCATCTGCCATTGTGCTGTCCAGGTCACTGGCGTCTGTCGGTCACCTCGTATCCACCCTGGCTTCCTTCCTCCTGCTCTGCTGGTTGTCTGCAGCTCAGGTGCCTGCTCTGGGGGTGGGGGGAATCCCAGGAGGTCAGCCTGGCCACGGCAGAGGTCACTCTTCCTTCTGCTAGGAACACGAGTCTTGCCGCCTCCCTGCTGTTAGCTGGAGATGGGTCCTCGGGGAAGGTAGGCCCCTGCCATTCTCAGACTCCTAAAACCTCTCTGGAGTTCTTAATTCCACCTTGTCCCCGACTACGCCTTGAGTGAGCAGGACTCAGGGCACCTTCTTGGGTCTGTTTTGCTTCCTCTCCAGTCCTCCCCTGATCCCTAGGCCCAGGGTTTTGTTTTGTTTTGTTTTGTTTTTTTCCTGTGTTTTGCCTGGATCTAGGCTGTTGATATTCACAAGCCTGAAATGAGACATCTTCGCTGTTCATATTTGGTGACATGGTCCCCCTATCCCACCCCTGAGAACTTGGAGGCAGAGGCCCAGGTACCAAAGGAGAGGAGAAGACGGATGCCTGGGCTCTCCTGGGACACAGCACTGGCCAAGGTGGCAGCTGGCTCTCTTGCCCACCCCTAGGGTCTGGCCTGGGGTACATGCCACAAATGGAAGGTCCCATCAGAGAACAGAGAACTCCTGAGCTTCTCGTGCTCCTAAAGGGGTTGTTTTCTGTCCTGTCCCTGGGCACAGAGATTCACCTGCAGATGATGACATCCTGATTCTAAATAATGACCCATCTCATGAACTTGGCACTTGCCCTTCACCTGCGTGAGCCACCTGTCGTCTTAGACTGGGTAGGGGCTGCTGTCCCCCTGTGGGGCTCTGTGAGGTTTGAATAAGACTCCATGTCAAATGCCTGGCACAGAACCTGTCACACACAGGCACCCAGCAGCATTTGGGGCACCTTCAAGCAAAACCTCAGTTTTGTTCCCCTGGGAGCAGCTAGGGGCCTCGGTCGCACTAGCAGGAGAGAGTCATCAGGTCGGTTGGGGCGAAGAGATAGGTGACTTAGTAAAGAAGATGCTAATTTTACCTCCTCTCGCCCTGTGGCTTCTTCCTCCTGCCACCTCCCGCTTTCCTCTGGGTATTTGTCCGTGAGATCTAGATGTGGCCTTCAGAAAAGGAATCTGGTCTAAAGAAAGAGCCATCATACTCAGACAATTGAAGAACTGTCCCTCAAAGCCCCGAACTCCCCCAGTTCATTAAATCAGCAATCCCCAAGCTCAGGCCTCTGAGGATCCAGGCAATTACTTTCTCTTTAACTCCTGCCTTTTATGACATGTAGAATATTCCCCTAAAAGTTTGCATGGAGAGAGAGGCAGGGCTTGGGAGAGCTTAGCACAAGTCTTCATCTGTCCCCTACTCTGTGTCGCTGGCATTTAGTAGATGTTCCTTCTCATCTCATTCTGGCTGAACCCTGCAAAGAACACATTAATACTGTATTTCCGTTCTGCAGATGGATAGGGTGAGGCTCAGAGAATTCAACTGACTTGGCCAGGATCATGGAACCAGCAAGTAGCAGAGCCAGGCCTCAACCTGAGAAAGCCCAGCTCTGCAGCCGCCCCAGGCCGATGGGACAGTTGAGGAGCTGAAAGCCAAAAAGGGTCCTTGCACCTCAATCACGTGCTGAACACAGGACCTCCCAGAAGTCAGTTTAGCACACTTTAGGCTACTCTGCCAGTGTATCCTCCACGAAGGTGAATGAAACCTCATTCTCACACTGAAGGAGCCTCTATCTAATGAGGAGACACCTGACTCTAAACCCAGGGGTAAAAAAAGGCATTCATCTGAAGCACTGGAAATAAGGAGAGAGGAGAGAGACTTATTGGAGGCTATGCTTTCTGGAATAGTGCAGGAAACACATGCTCAGTGCCACAAAGAAAAATCGGCACTGAGACAAAGGATCTTTCAGCAACGCAATTTTTACTTCCCGAAGTACTAGAAGGGTACCCTCGCTAGCCATCTTGCCGCAAGTGTGCAATGAACAAAGGAAAAACAAACATATTCATTCCTTACGCATTTGGGGTTGTCCTTACTGCTATGTCTGATCGCCATTGGCTGGAGTCAGACCTCACAATCTAAAATAAAACCCGATTGGCTAACAACTTAAAACTTTTCTAAACAGGTAAAAGCAATGGAGAGCTGGGACATGCCTGTGAGCACGTCCAGCACAGATATCTTGGTTAAAGTGCAAGTACATAGAGTGTATTACGTGCCTGTAAGCACGGGGTTTCTGACAGCTACATAGGATAGGGCTTCACAAAGTTATTTGCACACTTATTCTTTAACAAGAAAGGAAACTTCAGAGAGGAACTTTTCTACTTTCCACAAGTGCTTCCCACTTGTGGGAGGCCTTGAAGGATGAAAAGCAGGACTTAACAGTTGGAAGGATGGAATGAAGGTCTCAAGGCTTCGAGGCCTGCGTGGGCACAGGCACGGGGGTGGGAAAGTCCGTGGTGCTTGAAGACACAACAGCGTTGATAGGGGCTACAGCAAAGTCCTCTTAGAGCACAGTTCAGGAGCAGGCATTGTGCCTGGTAGCAAAGGCCCCCAGGAGTGCTGGTGTGATCCAGTTATGACCAGAAGACGGCCGAGTCATAACCCAAGTCCCTGGGGATTAGGCACTGCACCAGTCAATCCAGGTTAGAGGGACCCTCACAGAGCCCAGGTGTCACTGCAGCACAGGAGGGGCTGTGTGGGAGGCAGGTGGCTGAACTCTGCCAGATGGAGTCAGGGAAGACTTCACAGAGGAGGCGACATCTGAATTTGGGCCTTGACATCTACGTAGAAGTTCGCCAGAGACAGAAAGGGAGGGCAGGGCCCTTCCAGGCATGGAGATAGCCTCGTATACCTGGAGGATGAGCGTAAGCAGGTGTTGGAAGGGAGACAGAGAAGATGGTCATCACAGCAGCACTGCACACAGGCCCCTAACACCCCAGCAGCACTGCACATGGGCCCCTGCCCTATGAGAAATGCCCCAGCAGCATTGCACACGGGCCCCATAAGAAACACCCCAGCAGCACTGCACACAGGCCCCATAAGAAACACCCCAGCAGCACTGCACACAGGCCCCTGCCCCATGAGAAACACCCCAGCAGCACTGCACACGGGCCCCTGCCCCATGAGAAACACCCCAGCAGCACTGCACACAGGCCCTATGAGAAACACCCCAGCAGCACTGCACACAGGCCCCATGAGAAACACCCCAGCAGCACTGCACATGGGCCCCTGCCCCATCAGAAACACCCAAGAGGAAGCAAGATCCAGACTGCCAGTCTGTGAACAACTCGAATCTGCCTTGAAGATCCAGCAGTTGCTCTTGCTCAACCACTCGGGGGCCGCTGGGCCAACAAGTTGAATGATCTTGAATGATCATTGCCGTCTCGCTTCTCACCTGCCGTGTGCGCCGCGGGACCAGGAGGACGCCGGTCTGTGCAGTGGTTCAGGTGGTGCGCTCAGGTTCAAGCCCAGCCTGAATTCCTGGCTGATTGAATCAGGGGCCCCAGGGGAGACACTGGAGCACCAGATGTCTTGATTAAATGTTTGTTTGTTTGTTTGTTTGTTTGTTTTGAATAGCAGTTTCTAAAACACTTTTATTACTGTCTCTGTTTGGAGAATTAACTTGAGAAAAGGAAACAGAATCATTTTTTGTGTGTGCCTGTGTTTCCTAAGGACAAAACCCATTCCTGTTCTCCTTTGAGCGTCCTGGAGAGAAGAGGAGGGAGGTCTTCACGCACACAGGCAGAGCTGGTCCTCCACAGAATGCAGCGTTTTCAGGGAGGGGTGATGGCCCTGCTTGGCCCAATTGCTGTCCTCTGCGTAAGGCTGTTCCTCCAGTACCATGCAGAATAACTGCCGAGATGTCTTTTCTTACAGATGAGCCACCACCTGGACGTCAAGTCTGAGATGACAGCAGCTCTAAGAGGTCAGTGTGATTTTCAATCAGGAAAAGTCTGTGTGCTCAGAAGAAGTCCAGGCCAGCAGGACACTGTGACAGGTGGGCCAGGGGGGTGGGAGGAGAGACGCCCACTGTCACTTTCACGCTACTAAAATGAACGGGACCCACTTCTCCCTCGTTTCCTACGTGGCATCGCTTTCTTATTTCACAATGAGAGAACACACTGGAAACATACACATGTTCAAATTCCTCAGTGCTAGAGTTTCACTCCTGGAAACTCATCCTAAGTAAATAATTCTGTATGTGAAAGCTCTGTGGACAGGGGTGTTCCTACCAGTGCCTTTATAATAGTGAAAAATTGGGGGAAACCCTCAGTATTGTTTATGAATCCATACAATCAGTGAAATACAACATAGTTATTAAAATGATGCTGAGAAACGCCGTGCAACAGCATGGAAATTACCGTGTTCTGCTAAGTTTAACACTGTTAGGATATGGAGTGTTTCATATGATCATAACTGTATAATTCCATGTGCATGTCTGTGTCCGATTTGCAATTTAGGCTAGGACAGCAACTAAAATACCAGACATGGTTACTCAGAGAGATGGAGAGATGGTAACATGAGTGCTTTTTTTGTGTGTTCTGTTATTTTTTTATTTATATTTATTTATTTATATTTGAGACGGAGTCTCACTCTGTCACCCAGGCTGGAGTGCAATGCGGTGATCTTGGCTCACTGCAACTTCTGCCTCCCAGGTTCGAGCAATTCTCCCACCTCAGCTTCCCGAGTAGCTGGGATTGCAGGCACCCACTATCATGCCCAGCTAATTTTTATATTTTTGTAGGGATGGGATTACTCCATGTTGGCCAGGCTGGTCTTGAACTCCTGATCTCAAGTGATCCGCCTGCCTTGGCCTCCCAAAGTGCTGGGATTATGGGTGTGAGCCACTGTGCCAGGCCTATTTTCATTATTAAAAAGAAAATTAAGCCACTACCTGACCAGACAGAGTTTTCCTGGGCCTTGTTTTACTTTTATTTTTATTTCAATAGTTTTGGGGGAACAGGTAGTATTTCACTGGGCCTTGTTTAAGCACAGTTAAGTACCCTCAGCGTGGGCGTGCAATGGGGCTCCTAAGGATTTGTTTAGTGTTGTGTTAAGATCAGGTGCTCCGTAAAAAAGTGAAGAAAGTCGAGGGTGTTGCCTTTAAGACTGACAAGCTGCTATTGAGATCTGTTCATCTAGTGGTTCTTATTACTAGATTCTATTCTTGCCAGCTGTGTGGTCTTAGATGCGTTCATTAACCTCTCCGAGCCATACATGCTTTTAAGAGAAGGATAATATGACCTTCCTCTGGAATGTCTGGCCCCTGGCACAAAGCAGGATGTCAGCAGACAAGCAGAGAGACCTGTTCTCAGTCCTTGATGCCTCAGGATGGCCTGTCCTGCTCTACCTTCACCTTCTGTCCCTACAGCCTGACTTGGTGCCTGTTCTCACCGTTGGAGAGGCGCAGATCCTAGCTGGGCTGCTGCTGCCACTCATTTTCTACCTGTGGCCCCAGGCAAGCCTCCTCCCCTCTCTGGCTCAGCTCTGTCTCCTTTCAAAGAAGGAAATGTAATGGACCGATTGGGTTATTCTTTCACTGGACATTTCTGGAGGGCCACCATGTGCCAGATCCCACATAGGGATTGCTGGGCTTACAAAGATAAGCCAGCTTGCCAAGGTGGTGGTCCCTGCTTGGAATGAGCTTGCAGCCAGGTAGGGGAAGGTCAGGCAGGCAGGTAGTTTTCTGGGATGCCCCAAGATCATGACAGCACCATCAGAGGCATGTGGATGAGGTGCTTGGAGAGCTCAAAGGCATCTGAGAGGGCCTCTGCCCCGGGGGTGGGGTCTGGGACTGATCTGGGAACGGTAGAGGGTGAAGAAGGTTATGACAGAGACCAGAGGCTTGTGGACTTTTCACCTAGGATCCTGGGCGGAGGCTTGACTGAGAATCTTCCCTTCCAGCTCAGACACACCTCTTGAATCCTGAAATGGACAGTGTCCACCAAAGCCCATTGTCTTCAGAGTCCTGGCCTGTTCCCGAGCCCAAGTGGCCAGCACAGACAGCCCAACTGGATTCTCGGAAGGTGAGAAGGCACCTGTCACCTTATTTCTTAACTGAACTTGGTTATTGAAAGTACAACACACTTACAGCTTAGCAAATTATCCAGGTCAAGAAATAGAACACAGCCAACTCCCCAACAGCACCCCACCCCGTTTCACCCTCAGCCTCCTTCTGTTATCTGATTTTAATGTTTGTTTCTGGCAAGACCATGCATCCTAGGTGTGGTGACTTTTAGTGTGTGCTGGAGATCATGTATGAAACCTTGATGACGTCATCTGAGGCCTGACAGTATCTCCATCACAGAGGACTTCCTTTGTTCTGGCCAGGGCAGGCCATCAGGGCTGAGCCGACGAGGAGTTCCAGTGCTCAGCAGGTCTGCTGCATTCCCTGTTCACGCTCACTCCCAGGGCATAAAAGCCTGTCGAGTATTTCAGAGCCCTTTCCCCCACTGGCTTCAAGAGGCTGCTCAGAGCTCTCCTTAGCTTTTCACCCCCTCGGTTGGCTCTTTCCTGCACAGACCCCGCCTTCATCTCGAGGGGAAATATGTCCCCAAGTGCCCTGCTCGCTTTCCTGGGGGAAATTTTGGTCCCATAAGTCTGGTAGCTCTCAGATGGCTTCAGACAAATGTTCTGTTCCATTTCCCCGGCTTTTCTGGTTGCACTTCCTACAGGCTTGATCCCAAAGACCCTCATCAGTCATTTCCACAGCAGCACTCCCCTCTGTCTTCCCAGAGAAAACTGACTTTCCTTATGAGCTTTGGGATCTGGCAGATGTGAGTTCAAGTCCCAGCCCTACCCCTTTATAGTTCGGTGTGATGTTAGCCAAGTACTTCGTCTGCCTGCACGTAACTCTCACCTGTGAAATGGGGCTGCCCGCCTGCTACCGTTAGGGGGAGAACTGAGGCGGGCAGAGCTGAGTGTGTGCCTGGCACATCAGAGGTGCTCACGGAAGAAAAAAGAGAAAGCAGCCATTACTCAGAAGAAAAACTCTCTTACTCATTTTATTTCAGCCGATTGTATTTTTCTTTCCCTTCTGTTATCCCCATAGCTTCTTTCCTGCCTCCATGATTACATTGATTTATTTTATCTAAAAGATCAAAGAGACAACACTATTTACCTCTCAGGCTTGTTAGGACAGTTCAGTGACATCATGCACATGAAGTATTTATTATAGAGCCTGGAATCAAAAATAGGGAGGTATTCAAAAAATGATAGCTATTGTTATGGACCTTAAACTTCTTTTTTCTGACCGGTAAATTTCATTTTAAATGACTTCTTATCTGATAATAAAAACAAAGCGTTGGTCGTTCCTAGGAGAATTATCTCTGATTTTTCATTTTGACTACCTTATCAGCAGCAGGTAGAAGATATTCTAGGCAGGCCGGGTGCGGTGGCTCACAACTATAATCCCAGCACTTTGAGGGGCAGAGGCGGGCAGATCACTTGAGGTCAGGAGTTTAAGACTAGTTGGCTAACATGGTGAAACCCTGTCTCTACTAAAAATATAAACAATAGCTGGGCATTGTGCTGCACGCCTGTAGTCTCAGCTACTCAGGAGGCTGAGGCAGGAGAATTGCTTGAACCGGGGAGGTGGAGGTTGTAGTGAGCCGAGATCGTGCATCTGCATTCCAGCCTGGGCAACAGAGTGAGACTCCATCAGAGAAGAAGAAGAAGGAGAGGGACAGGGAGAGGGAGAGGGACAGGGAAAGGGACAGGGAGAGGGAGAGGGAGAGGGAGAGGGAGAGGGAGAAGGACAGAGAGAGGGAGAGGAGAAAGAGGAACAGGAAGAAGAAAGAAGAAGAAAGAAGAAGAAGAAGAAAGAAGAAGAAGAGGAAGAAGAAGAAATTTCAGGCAAAGGGAACCCTTGCAGAGATGGGAGGGTGAGTGTCCATGAGGCATTTGGAGGTATGGTAAGCAATGTCGCTGGAGCATAAAGTATGAGGGGACTAAGTAGAGAGGGGACTAGGGGGACTAGAAGGGGATAATGATGACGATGATAGCAACAGCAGTGAAACAGAAAACACTCCACACCCAAATCTTACTGCACTGGCGTGGGCTCATCCAGAACTACAAAGGGCCCACCAAATAGATGTCAGCATCAGCCCCACTTCACCTGTGAGAAAAGGTGAGGCACTGAGGAGGCAAAGGTCACCCAGCTCGCAAGCAACAGTGCTGGGCTGGGCTCCCAATCCAGGCCGCCTGGCTCCGGAGCTGGCCCTCTGATCACTATGTGGCCAGATGGTGCATGGCCTGGATGGGGAGAGAGGAGCAGTCCCTTCTCCCTCCCTCAAAGTTCCAGTCTGGAGCTCAGTGTGAAAACAAACCCTCCCATGTCTGCTGTCAGTGATACTGGCCAGAAATCTGTAGCAAAGCTTTTGAGGAAATAGGTGGAGTAACATTGCATGAATGAATAAACCAAAAATGCACCTTAATACCCTCATGGTTCCAAGTTTCTCAAGTGTTTTTCAATTTTCTTCGGAGTTACCACTACAAACACACAATGCCACTGGACTGAAAACCCGTCCTCTGTTGGAAATCATTTCAAGTCCATGGAGGACTTCTGTTTCTTTGCAGCAAGATGGCAGAATATCAATGTAAACGTTTTTCCCATGCTTGCACAGCACCTGCCCCACAGGAAGCCTTCAGAAGCTCTTGTTGGGTGAGTAGTTAGCTAGAGACAGGGGCCAACTTTCTCTGGAAGGTGCATGGCACCTGCTCCTGGTTCCCAGCACTGCTTTTCACTGCAGTCTTGGTTCTGTCTGCTCGTCGTGAGCCCCGGGGAGAAACAGACTGCAAGCCACGTATCTGGGCTGGTTTTGGGGAAGAGCTTCCCATGATGAAAACAAACTTGTTAAATAATGACACCAGGGAATTAGTGACCTACAAGGAAAATGAGGTCATGGAATTTTGAAGGGCAGTAACTAAATTTGTCACCCGCCTCACAGTTCTATTACTGTGTGGTTGAGCTTAGCAAAAAAAGGAGAAGAAAGCTTAAGAGCACATAAACATGTCCTGAAAAGGCTGACAAACCTTTAGTGAATGAGGAGATGTTCAGCCCTCTGTGACATTAGCCTCATTCTACCACTCACCCACCGAAGACCAACACTATATCCCTGGGTTCCGCTGTCACTGTAGTGGGGAATCGGGCAGGCTCGAGAGCTGTACAGCCAGGGTTCAAACAGCTGTCACTGTAGGGGGACATCGGGCAGGCTCGAGAGCCGTACGGCCAGGGCTCAAACAGCTGTCACTGTAGGGGGGAATCGGGCAGGCTCGAGAGCCGTACAGCCAGGGTTCAAACAGCTGTCACTGTAGGGGGGAATCGGGCAGGCTCGAGAGCCGTACAGCCAGGGTTCAAACAGCTGTCACTGTAGGGGGGAATCGGGCAGGCTCGAGAGCCGTACGGCCAGGGTTCAAACAGCTGTCACTGTAGGGGGGCATCGGGCAGGCTCTAGAGCCGTACAGCCAGGGCTCAAACAGCTGTCACTGTAGTGGGGCATCGGGCAGGCTTGAGAGCTATACGGCAAGGGTTCAAATCTGGCAGCAGGCTCCTATTAGCTGAGTGGCCTTGGGCACATCACTTAACCTCTCTGGGCTTCCATTGCTTCACCTGTATGACGGAGTAATAATAATAGCACTTGTCTCCTTGGTGGTTTGTAAGGATGCAATGAATCAATACATGGAAAGCGCTTGGAACGATGCATCATAAGCACTCAATAGGCCGGGCGCGGTGGCTCACGCCTGTAATCCCAGCACTTTGGGAGGCCGAGGTGGGTGGATTACCTGAGGTCAGGATTTCGAGACCAGCCTGGCCAATATGGTGAAACCCCATCTCTACTAAAAATACAAAAAATACCTGGGCTTGATGGCGTGCGCCTGTAGTCTCAGCGACTTGGGAGGCGGAGGCAGGAGAATCGCTTGAATCTGGGGGGCACAGATTGCAGTGAGCCAAGATCGCACCACTGCACTCCAGCCTGGTGCCTGGCCACAGAGCAAGACTCTGTCTCAAAAAAAAAAAAAAAAGAACTCAATAAATGTTCACCGTTGTAGATCAAACCCTAGGAAATTGCCAATATTATACTACTCTTTCCCTCAAAAACAGTAGTTTCATATGGCTTAAGCTATCATTATTATTATTATTATTATTATTATTATTATTTTGAGATAGAGTCTCCATCTGTTGCACAGGCTGGAGTGCAGAGGCACTATCACCTCCCAGGTTTGAGTGATTCTCCTGCCTCAGCCCTTTGAGTAGCTGAGATTACAGGCATGCACCACCATGCCCAGCTAATTTTTGTATTTTTAGTGGAGACAGGGTTTCTCTATGTTAGCCAGGCTGGTCTTGAACTCCTGACCTCAGGTAATCCACCCACCTTGGCCTCCCAAAGCGCTGGGATTACAGGCGTGAGTCATCAAGCCTGGCCAACTATCACTATTATTATTATAAGATGGAGTCCTGGCCAGGCATGGTGGCTCACACCTGTAATTTCAGCACTTTGGGAGACTGAGTTGAGTAGATTACCTGAGGTCAGGAGTTCGAGACAAGCCTGGCTAACATGGTGAAACCCTGTCTCTACTAAAAATACAAAAATTAGCCAGATGTGGTGGCATGCACCTGTACTCCTAGCTACTTGGGAGGCTGAGGCCAGAGAAGCGCTTGAACCTGGGAAGTGGAGGTTGCAGTGAGCCGAGACCACACCATTGCACTCCAGCCTGGATGACAGAGTGAGATTGTTTCTCAAAAAAAAAAAAAAAAGATGGAGTCCAGACTCCTGACGTTGGTGTTTGCATTCTGTGCACACATCAGTCGGCCCAGAATGACCTTGCATTTTTAACACATGGCAGAATCCTGCTCCTTCACAAAAGTCGAGCTCAGACGCTGCCTCCATGAGGCCTTCCCAACCCCTCAGTGAGCATTCGGCACTTTTGCCCTGGAGACTTCATCAGCACCTGTGTGGGTCTCTCTTCTAGCTTGAACACTCCAGCATCATATCGAGTTTATGTGTCTGCCTCTCCCACTGGATTGGAAGTGCCTTGAGGGCAGGGACAAGGTCAAGCTTGGCACACAGGGTGGTGGTCAGTGATCGTCGATTCTTTGCCTCTGCTGTCCAGCCTCTTTTTCAGCCATCTTCCACCAGTGAGGCAGAAGGCCCTGAGTATTGCAAATCTGAGGCTGCTCTTGCCTCCTGGGACTGGTGAATAATTCTGTTCCATTCTGCTCATCTGCCTGGCAAGGCACAGACACATCTGCCACACCCTTTAGCAGAGGTAGAAGAGGTATTGGCAGGACTCACAAGTTACTGGGTGAGGCGGTCCTTCCTATCATTTGCAGGGAAGGTGCCTGAGAGGTGTGAGACGCTCGTCGTGAAGGGATCACAGGTCTAATAGTGACTGGAAAGGTGACATAGACAGAGCGGAGGTTTGATGTCACATTGGCTTGGCTTTGAATGCAGATCCGGCCACTCAGAGCTACATACATTTAGTGAAGACATTTAGACTCTTTTAAACTGTTATGTGGGTTTTCATCTATAAAGTGGGCCTGATGATAGCTCGTTGGGGGAACTAAGTAAGGGCAAGTAAGATGGCCCATTTGGGGGAAGCCCTGGGACGTGCTGGGCAAGAAGTTTGCAGCCAGCAAGACATTAGTTCCCCTTTCAAGGGAAGGTCACTTTCTCTTGTCACTGGGAAGGAGAAAACTGATGGAAGACATCACTCTACAGGAACGCCTGCTCCTGACTGTGTTGCCAGGCACCTGCTGCACGGGGTGGAGTGGGAGCCTCACCCTGCCCCACGCTCATTTCTGACCCAGAACACAGTGATGGCAGTGTGTGTCTCATTGAACCATCACCAAAGGAAGCGAGCCAATGTGTGAGGAGCATTTGGTGCCAAGCCCGGAAGGTGCCCATAGCTGTTAGCAATCATTGTCACCTCTTCCTTTGATTAAATGTGTGAATGAAGAGGCTTTTACAAACATGTGACACAGAGACCATTTCATTGTCTTCTTGCCTGCAGCTCCTTCTGTCCTCGGGGTCCACTCTTGATCCTGGAACGTGCTTGGCCGCGGTCACTGAGGAATCAGGACTCCCTGCACAGCATCTGCAAGAAAAAGGGGAAATGCCCCGTCCTGCCCTCCATGCCGATAACGCCCCAGCACCCTCCGAGCTCCTGAGCCCAGTGAGGATCTTGGCTTTTCACCAAGAGCTTAGACAAAGCATTTGCAGCAATTCCCAGGTCCATAAATCACCGCTAGAGTTCTGACTGTCATAGGACCACTCGTTCTCCCGAGGCGTTTCATAGACTCCATAAATATTTGAAGCAGAACCTTCAGAGAATGCTTTAAGAAATTGGTAGCAATCAAAGCCCTCATTTAGTGGCAAGTGGTTTTGCCTTTGGCTTAGGGATTTGTGTTCATTGTCAGAGCTTGAGAACAATGCTGGCCGGTGCCTGGCACATTCTTAGGAGTTTGGCTTCGGCAATGTCAAGGCAGGGTAGGAAATATTTACTGTACCAAAACCTATCGAATGATTGGTCTGGAGGTTCTCAACTGGGTGCAGTTTTAGCCCCCCAGGGAAAATCTGGCCTTGCCTGGAGACACTTTCGGTCATCACAGCTGGGACGCTGCTACTGGCATCTGGTGGGCAGAGGCCAGGGAAGCTACCAAACATCTTATAACACCCAGGCCAGCCTCCTCTGGCAAAGAATGACAGTCTCAGTGCCGCCAATGCTGGGATGCAGAGCCCGGGACGGATCTCACAGCTGCGAACATGATCAGCCATGGAGAATTATTTTGTTATTTTCCTGCCCCCAGGGCCCCTCCCGTATTCTAATGGATTTTTTGTCTATTAAGTGAAATGCCTAACTTAAGTCATTATATTTTACATTTAAAAACATTAAAACTGACTAGAACTTTCTAGTCAGTCCATTCACTCCAAAAACATCTGTTGATACCCACTCTGTGCCAGGCAATGTGGCATGAAGGGGAAAGAGATGCCTCAGTGTTGATCCTGGCACCGGGGACCTCACAGGACAGTGGGAGAGACTCCTGTGAGTAAATCCGCGTGCACACAAGTGTCACATGTGCCCTGAGAGACGGGATGAAGGCAAGGGGCAGTGCTACATGGCTTGGAAGTCAGCCACAAAGGAATGGCTGGGCAGCGTCCTGTGGGTGAGGTGGGAAGGGCGATGCCAGAAGAGGGAACACATGTGCAAAGGCCCTGAGGCATAAAACTGAACTCTGGATGTGCCCCTTGGAGGGGGAGTGGGCAAAGCATATTCTTGTCAAGGCAGCTGCAAGCAGTCACTACCTTGTTCCCATCCAGCACCCCTTCCTTCCCCTGAGAACAGAGACTCAGGTGGATGACCCAGAAGAGCACTTCCATTCTGAGGGCAGCCCCCCAAAACAGAGTCCAGGGGGCTTGGACCACAGGCACCAGAGGCACCCAGGCTCACCCACAGAGATGTCACCTCTCTCTTTGGGAAGGGGCTGAGGAGGGGCTTGAGGGAAAGGTCAGTGCTACCTGTCCAATTCTGTTCCCTCCTGGAAGTGGCTGTCCCTTCAGGGAAGGACAAACAAAGACAAGGACAAGGAGCTGAGAGCTCCCCGGGAAGGGTCAAAGTGCATACATTGATTTTAACAATGAAAATTACACAGAGTTCCCATAGGCTCTACCCCAGGCTTCCCTCGATGTCAGCATCTCATGTAACTCACAGTTATAGAAACTAGTGGGTTTTATTTTGAGGAAAATTGGGGAGCCATTGAGATGTAAGAAAAGCAGCCTCAGCATATTGAGTTCCACCCTTTAAATTAGCTTATGGGGTTTTCTGACGGGTTAGCACATTCATCCATTTATTCCTGGATTGATTTACCCGCAGATACAACTATTTATTTATTCAATCTGCATTTAGTGACTGCCGTGTATGTCTGGCTAGATGCTGCCGGTGAACAAGATGATGCTGTGCACCTAGGTTTTCAGGGACCCCCTGGAGACCCTGTGGCGGCGTTACCACCCCTCAAGGAGTCCCCAGACTGGAAACCACTGCGGTGATCTCCCTGCTGGTTCGACCACCCCAGCGCCTCCCTGTAATTTCCAAGCAGGAAGCGACCTGCAGCGCTGGTTAAGTGATCCGCCTTCTCCCTCCCTCTGTATTTTGGGACAACATCATTAGCTTTGAGCATCAGGAACATGACGGAGAGAGGACAGCAAGCCGGTGCAGTCGAGGACAGCCAGCTGAGCCCTTGCTGAGTCAGCGAGATGCAGCGTGGTGCCACCACACTTGGTCTCCAGGACGGCCAGGAGTGAAGACATCGGGCGTCTGGTCACTTCATGCTCCCCCCGTGCGCTCACGTGCTGGGCTGAGCAAAAAGGCAACCCAGGAAATCCATTAAAGCAAGCCAAGACGATCTTTACAGCTTAACCCAACGATTCCCTAATAAATCATGTTTCCGAGGCAGAAGCCAGTTATTCTCCCAGGCTGTGAATCCCATCTGGGACTAGCACTTTGGGTCGGCTCCAGCTTTGTGCCCAGGCTCCCAGGGCCCTTTTGCAGTGCAGCATGGCGGACTCCTGCCTTCCCTGGCCTGGTCTGTAGACCCCAGCCCTTGGAAGGGCACACAGAGGCTCCCTGCATCCATCAGATGCTCTGGGGCAGGACCTGCTCTGGTGACCCAGTTGATTCCGGCAGGAACTTAGCACACAGGAGCTGGTCTCCGGCTGCCCCACGGGCAGGGAATGACTCTACGAGTGACCCCGAAGCCTCTGGAGACCAGCCAGACATCCAGCCCGGCTCTGCCGCAGAAAACAATGTGTCACAGGACTGTCAGCAAGCAACAGTGGTTGTCTTCCCTGGTGGAGGAGCCCTAAACCCTGGAGGTAAATGAACCCCTCCCCCATTGCACAAAGGGGCCCCATCTTGGCTTTTAGGCAAATCAGAGGAGAGTGTTGCCTTGGCCTGAGGCCAGGCAGCAGAAGCATTAGTCCAAAGTCCCTCCCTGCTGCCTGGCTCATTTTCTGTGCTCCTGGGAGGCCTTCTGCTTAAGCTGCAAAGGAGTTCTGCTCAGCAGATGCTTCTCTGAGTACCTGTCAGGACAGGTGAAGGGCTGGGGGCTGGTCACAGGGGTCTCACTCCAGGTTCCTGTCCTCCAGGGTTTGTTCTGATGGAGTGACATGAACAGGGACAACACAAGGCCCAGGGGTCATTGAGTGGGTGACTGACCAATGAGCAGTAAGGGAGGGCTTCCTAGAGGAAGTGCCCTCTGAGTTGAGTCCTGGAGATGAGCAGGGGTCAGCCAGGGAGAGGAGGTCTCCAGGGCAGGGGAAATCATGAGCAAAAGCCCAGGTAGGGTTGGGGTAAGAAATGGTAGTAGACATACATGGCTTTCCGTAATCCTGGAGTGGAAAGTTCCAGAAGGAAGACATTGGCTTGTGATCCTACTGTGTGACCCTCTCTGATGTTTCCACAATGAGGAAATCACCTAACCACACAATTCTCACCACTGGTGCCCATGGTTATATATGTGTGGCTATGTATCTGAGGGTAAACTGCTAAGAGGAAAAGGAGGTTAACATTGGTCATTCTGTTGATCTTGGCCAAACCCCACTCCTTGCCCCTCTTTGAAGTTGTAGCGGTTTTTGCATCCACTTGCAGAGCTGGGGGATGCCTGGGGCCCTCAGGCCTGCCAGCACCCACCTGTGACGTGTGGATTCCATTCTGCATCATAGACAGGGCCCTGGGCGGACGGGATGCTTCTGAGTGGGGAGATGGGAGTGAGCAAGCAGGTATTTGCTTCCTGACTGCACTGGAGGGGCCAGCTGCGCCTCCATCTGCAGGTGCTCACAGGCAGGAGTGTCCTCAGCTGGGGGCTGGGATCTGGCCACCTGGGATGGCTGATAGAGCACCGAACAGTTTGGAGGCTGAGGGGACCGCTGAGAAGGGGCCTTTGGGCTGAACCAGGAGGGCTGACATGGTCCTGGGTTGCTATCCCCAACCACCATGCAGCAGCTATGGGCCCTGTGCCCAGGCCCCTGGAGGCTTGACTTCCTCCTGGGAAATGGAAATTACAGCCCCGTGACATCATCTTATCTCATGGAGCCTTGAAAGGTGTCACGTGGCCAGTGCCCGGCAGTGGCATGTACAGCCCAGGTGTGTGACCACCCCTCGTCCTTTCCCCTGTAACGCTAGAGGCAGGTGACCCAGGAGCCAAGTTCACACCCCCGCCTGGCTTTGGATCCCAGCTCTTCCCGTTACCCCACCTCTCCCCACCTCGGTGATCTCGTCTGTAAAATGGGGATGCTTGCCTCCAAGGGCGGTGGCGAGGCGTGAGTGACTTAACATCTGTGAAGCTCTCAAGGGAGGCCCTGCGACATGCATAGAGCTGCAGAAGTGCTGCCACTGCTTTATCTCCATGCGGGTCATTTTTACAAAACAGAATGAAAACAAATCACTTAAGGTGCAGGTGGGAAGCAGAGGTAGGGGTGGGCGCTCAGAGAGAGACTCGCTCATGGCTGAAGAGCTCAGGTGGAACACAGCAGGGGCTGGAGGGAAGCAAGACCACGGGGCGGGTCGGCAGTGGTCTGCAGGGGCTGTAACCAGCCTGGCCAGAGGTTTTCTTCTCAACTTTAATCCCAAGAGTAACAGGAGCTCAACCTCTGTGGCTTCTGGGTTGCAAGACCCTTCACTTGGGTCTCTTCCAACCAGCATGTCTGGTCCTTTCCACTGGTTCCACTGATCTGTCTCTTCTGGAATAGCCTTTCCCTTGGATTTGAGGGTGTTTTTTCTAGGCCTTCTGGAGGTGGGCTGAGCTGGGCATCTTCTGTTCCCTAAATGTCCATGTGTGTTTAACTGAAAGAATTTACATCCCTGCTGGTTGGGCCAGTACCTTTTACTTCATTTGGCTCTTTTTAAAATGAATGAATGGAATATAGGCTGGCACGTGACACTCCAGAGCCCTCTCCTCTCCGTGTGTGGCCTGTCCAGGGAGGCCTAGATGGGAGTGGAGGGCAGCCTTGCTGCCGGGAGCTGATCCCTTTCTCCCATCCTCCCAGCCCATCTTTTCTCCTCTACTCTCCCTCCCAACACACATCAACTCCCTCCTCAGCTACAGAATCTCAGCCCATTGTTCCCTGGGGCCTTGGAGCAGTGGCTCTGTCTGAGTGGCCAAGAGTAATTTAGCATCGGGCAGCAGGTGCAGGGCTGAGGGCAGGGGTAGGGGGAGTTGGGCTCTCCAGCTGCTGCTTCCCCCTGCCCAGCCTCGGGGCTGGGTTCCTGGTGTTTGCTGGACACTGGACAGACCCCAGATCAATGCCCCACCCCCAGCCTGACGCACACAAGGGGTGGCTGCAGGCAGAAGCCTAGAGTAGCCACTCCCCGTTGTCACTGATAGTCCATCCATGGCACTTACACTGACGGCTGTGGGCCTGCTGTGTGCTGCTGCTGTCCTGGGAGCCGGGGAGGCACAGCTGGCTCCTGCCCTGGCTGCTGGGTGGGGCTCACTGTCAGGCAGTAGAAGCCCAGCCCGCATTGACCCCGCTCTTCCAGAGCTACTGCGCCTGGTTGTTCAGATTGTGTCCTAAGCAAGGCATTTGGTCCAAGGGCAGAAGGGGCTGAAATCCAGCTGTACTCTCTCCTTGGGCTGTGCCTGTCTGGAAGAAACAGAGCCTTTTTACAAGTTCCTGCAGAGGCTGCCTCAGCTGTCCTGGCCAAGCCCTGCCACCTGTGTCCACCTGGAGCGGGCATCTTTTTGCAATTCCGCACAAAGGCACTGTGTGGTCCAACACAGTGTTTTTTGCTGACTCAGACCTAGTAGTGCTGAGTCAGCAGCCTGGGGTGGGCAGGTCTTGGGGTCTCCGAGGCCTCCCAGCAGGTCCCTCCAGCTTATACAGTGCCGGAGGAACTGGAACTGCCCCCATGCACCCTCCTGCCAGACTCAGGAGGTTGGCACTCTCCCAGGTCTCGCCCTGCGAACAGTCCTGCCATGAGATGATGGGACGGTGCTCTCTGCTCACAGGAGGGATTAGGGCACTGCTGTCACTGTGTCCTGCCTTTTATTCCCAAATAGTCCCAGAACCTGCATCCTGGGTCCTCTGTTAGGAGGTTACTGTGACTCCACCCATGCCCAGCTTTAGGCCAGGTTAGTACTGGACAAGGACCCAAGGCAGTGGAGATGATTGTGGGGCTGCTATTTCATAGCTGTGTGTCTCTAGGTGAGTCATATAACTTCTCTGTGTAAATCAACTGCAGCCATAACATTACCATGTAACAAACCAGCCCGGACTCATTGACTCCCAACCATTCTTTCTCACTCTCATCTGCAGCTGAGTTAGGGTCCGGCTGACCAAGCCGGGCTCAGCTGGGAGACTCTGCTTAAGGCAGAGGGGGCTGGGATTCAGGGCTGCTCCACACCAGAGTAAGTAGTCACGTGAACATCAGCGGGGTGGGGACTCACACTCCTGCTAAGGCAAGAGGAGGAAGAACTGACAGCACCCAGCCTCCTGTCTCTCACACGATACCCCATGCAGGACAGGGGTCGAGGCCAGAAGCAGCCTCCCGAGGACAGGGCTCATCACAGAGGAGGCACCCAGCAGCTTTAGGCTCCCTTTGGCTGTTCCTTGAATAGCTGCACAATAGCATAAAATATTTCCAGGAAAAAAACAAAATTTACGACAGGGAATTCAAGTGGAGTCAGGGGTGGGAGCACCCAGTCGGTGCCGAACTAGCTGTCTTTGGAGGAGGCAGTGCCCTGTGCTGGGGGGGACCTGCGCCTGTCCGTGGCCTTCTCTGGGCGTGCTCCATCCTCCCCTGGAAACTGGGCCTTGCCTCTGGCTTCTCCCTGTGGATCTAAGCAGAGATGGCCAGAAAAGAACAATGGCGTCCTCAAAGGAGGGGGCTAGTTTCTTTTTTTTACACTTGATCTTTTAGGAAGTTTGGAATATCTCCCCTCAAGTTCCCTTAAGGAAGGGAGGTGGTGAAGGAAGGGGTGGGTGGAGTGGATGGAGGTCCCTAGCCAAGGACCTTCCATCTGCAGCCAGGTGCGGAGCGGAGCGCCCGCTGACTCTGCTGCCTGGGGCCAGAGACCAGCCCTGGTGCTTCTGAGGAGGGGCCAGTCAGTGCTCATGTGCTTCACCCTGCTCCCTCTCCCTCACTCTGGAGGCACCTGCCATCCCCACTGCCAATGCTGCCAGAATTCTGGGGTACAATTCAGCTGGCTTCTCGTTGGCTTTCTGCACAAATTCGGTAGCGCAAAGAAAGCTGAAAAGTGGCTTAACTTCTGTTCTCCTCCTCCTCTTCTCATCTATTTATTATCTATCTATCTATTGATCTATCTATCATCTATCTTTTTTTTTTTTTTTTTTTTTTTTTTTTTTTTTTTTTTTTTTTTTTTTTTTTTTTTTTTTTTTTTTTTTTTTTTTTTTTTTTTTTTTTTTTTTTTTTTTTTTTTTTTTTTTTTTTTTTTTTTTTTTTTTTTTTTTTTTTTTTTTTTTTTTTTTTTTTTGAGACGGAGTCTTGCTCTGTCGCCAGGCTGGAGTGCAGTGGTGCATTCTCGGCTCACTGCAAACTGCGCCTCCAGGGTTCACAAGATTCTTCCGCCTCAGCCTCCGGAGTAGCTGGGACCAGAGGCGCGTGCCATCACGCCCGGCTAATTTTTGTATTTTTAGTAGAGACAGGGTTTCACTGTGTTGGCCAGGAGGGTCTCGATCTCTTGACCTCGTGATCCATCTTCAGATCCGCTCCATCAGCAGGTCTTGTCACCTCCGCCCAGGATCCAGCCGCCTCTTACCACTCCTGACCCTGGATCCAGCCGCCTCTTACCACTCCTGACCCCGGTTTGTTAGCAGCTCCATCCCCGGTCACAGAACAGTGCCTGGCTCCTCCTAGGGCTCCATACATGCTTGTTGAATGACTGCATGAATTAGTTGCTCATTTTATTTTATGGTACTTCCAAGCAAGCACATATTTTATTATATCTCACTGTCTCTAATGCAAGTTCTATTAGATGAGAAAATATTATGGTTTTTTTTTTTTTTTTTTTTTTTTTTTTTGAGACTGGGTCTCGCTCTGTCCCCAGGCTGGAGTGCAGTGGTACAATCTTGGCTCACTGTAACCTCTGCTTCCCAGGTTCAAGCAATTCCCTTGCCTCAGCCTCCCGAGTAGCTGGGACTACAGGCGTGTGCCACCATGCCCGGCTAATTTTTGTATCTTTAGAGACGGGGTTTCACCATGTTGGCCAGGCTGGTTATTTTTGCTTTGCAAGTAGAGAGGATAAGAAGGCATTGGTTCAGGGAAGAGCAGAGGAGGAGAGGGATTGCAACCGTCTATACATTGCCAGATTGCCACCAGCTGCTGAAGGAGGGGAGGGCCTGGGTGTTGCTGGGGTTGGGGAAGAGGTCTGGATTAGCAGAGGTAGGTCGGACGGAGAGCAAACGGATTCTAGGAAGGGATGGGGAAGAAACCAGAAGCGTGGATGGCGGGAGAGCAGGGAGACTTCAGACTCACTCTTCCGCCTTGAAATTTAATTTTTCTGTTGGGAGGACTGTTATTTATTTCATGTCATCTGTCTTAGTCCATTTATTATGGAATTTTATCTATGCCATTATTATTAGGGCTGTAAATTTCACCTCACAGATAAAGTGACTTGCTTTCTCAGTTTCCCATTTGCATTTCTTAGGTCATGAAGGTTATTCTCTGAGTGTTGGTTTTCAGGGTAATCAACAATAACTTGGAATGAGACAGACTGGGATACCAGTGCCAGACCTGTCATTAACTAGCTTTGGGATCTAAGGTGATGTAACCTCTCTAAGCCTCAGTTTCTCCTTCCAGAGTCTCTTCTGCTTCACAGTCATGTGCCCTCTCCCTTCCTTCCCTCAGTGGAGATGGCTTTACTATACTGTACTTAGAAAAGTTTAGCTATTCCACAGTAAGTTGTGAATGACTGATAGTCTCTCAACCTTGTGTGGAAAATCACCATTTTGTAAAGAGGATGCTCATGGCATACAGAAAATTTCAGTTGGCAGGTTTGGAGGCAGTGAGACAGGATGAGGGGACTCTAGTTTTGGTCCAGAAGACAGACAGCCACCCAGCTAGGAGCTGTGGGTTGACGAAAGCAGGCGCAAGAACAGCACACACTGCTCTGGGGATGAAATCGTGGCCCTGAGCCTCCACTCGCTTCTGGGCTGTGGGCCGAGCACCTTGTCTCACTCATGCTTATGCTGACCTGGAGGACTCTTGTCACTGCCTTAATGCCGTGGATCATTCATTCATTCATTCCCATGACCAATGCTTACCCATTCTCTGCTATGTCCAGGCATGCTTCTTGGTGTATGCGATTCAGCCACGAACAAGTCAGCAGGAAGAGAAAGGCTGCATACAGACTCACATACAGTGTGTAATTTCAAGTCCTGATCAATGGTGTGAGGGAAGAAAAATGGGGTGGGGACAGTGGGTAGGAAACAAGGAGGGTGATCTTTTCTATTGGATGTTATGACTCAAGGCATCCTGGAGGAGGTGCCATTTTGAGTGGAAAACTGTTTGAAGGAAGAAGGCAGCAGAGGGGTGAAGTAGTCTGCCCGGGAGAACTCAGTGAGTTAAAGAACAGATTAAACCCCATTTTTTAAAATATTTTGTTTTGAAAAATTTCGAACATTTACAGAAGTACACAGAATAGTGTAAGGAAACTCCCGTAGTCAACAGCAACTTAATAATGACCAACTCAAGAACAATCTTATTTCATTCTACACCGCCCCCTTCTCTCCACTCATATTGTTTTGAAGTAGAACCAGATATCATATCATTTAATTCGTGTTTTAAACAGTCATGGTACCACCGTCACACCTCGGATAAATGATGACTCCTTAACTTCATCAAACAGCCCATCAGGGTTCATTTCTAAGTGCCTGTCAGTTTGATAGTTTAAAAAATTATTTGCAGTTTGTTTGAATCAGAATGTAAATAAGGTCTTCACACTATGATTGTCTTTCTTTATGGTAAAATATACAGAACATATAGGTTGGTACAAAAATAATTACAGTTTTTGCTATTTAAAAAGTGGCACCTGCCAGGCACAGTGGCTCATGCCTCTAATCCCAGCACTTTGGGAGGCCAAGGCTGGTGGATCACGAGGTCAGGAGTTCGAGACCAGCCTGGGCAACACAGTGAAACCTGTCTCTACTAAAATACAAAAAACTGGCTAGGCATGGTGGCAGACGCCTGTAATCCCAGCTACTCGGGAGGCTGAGGCAGGAGAATCCCTTGAACCTGGGAGGCGGAGGTTGCAGTGAGCTGAGATTGTGCCACTGCACTCCAGCCTGGGTGACAGAGCGAGACTCTGTCTCCAAAAAAAAAAAAAAAGTAGCACCAACCTATAAAATTTTTTGCACCAATTTTTGTACCAACCTATAAAATTTACATTTTAACCCCCTTTTTTTTTTTGTGATGGAGCTTCACTCTTATTGCCCAGGCTGGAGTGCCATGGCACAATCTTGGCAACCTCCACCTCCCGGGTTCAAGCGATTCTCCTGCCTCAGCTTCTGGAGTAGCTGGGATTACAGGCACGCCCCACCACACCCGGCTAATTGTTTGGTATTTTTAGTAGAGATGGGGTTTCACCATGTTGGTCAGGCTGGTCTCAAACTGCTGACCTCAGGTGATCCACCCGCCTTGGCCTCTCAAAGTGCTGGGATTACAGAGGTGAGCTACTGTGCCCAGCCCATTTTAACCTTTTAGTACATTTATTTACATTCCTATTTTAACCTTTAAGTGCATTTATTTATGTTGTTGTTCAGCCATCACCACCATCCACCCACAGAACCCTTCTCATCTTCCCAAACTGAAACTCGGTTCCCATTAAACCTCATTCTCATCTCCGCCAGCTCCTGACAACCACCACTCCACTTTCTGTCTCTATGAGTCAACTACTCTAGGGGCCTGATCTAAACAGAATCACAAAATATTTGTCCTTTTGTGAGCGACTGGCTTATTTCGCTTAGGACAGTGTCTTTGAGGTCCATTCATGTTGGAGTGTGGGCCGGAATTTGCTTCTTTTGAGGATGAAGAATCTTCCCTTGCATGGAAGAAGCACATCTTGTTTGCCCATTCATCCATCCCCGAACACTGCTGGTGTGTCTTTAAAGTCTTTTCATCTAGAGCTCCTGCCTCCTTCTCTATTTTCTCACGACATGCAGCTGGGGAAACCAGGTCAGTGTCCTACAGTTGCTCACGTGTTCGGGGTGGGGTTTTGCTGCGTGTCCCTGTGCTGGTGTTTGCTCTTTTCTTCCCTCTTCTGTCTGTCCTTGAATTGGCCATTGGCTCTAGAGCTTTGATTTAATCCAGATTCAATTTTTTTTTTCAAGATTCCTTTAAAGATGGTGTTAAGTTCTTCCATCTGGGGGCACGTCCCTGGCTCTCTTTCTTTTTTTGTTGTTTGTTTTTTTGAGACAAGGTCTCACTCTGTTGCCCAGGCTGGAGTATAATGGCATGATCTTGGCTCACTGCAACCTCTGCCTCCCAGGTTCAAGCCATTCTCCTGCCTTAACCTCCTGAGTAGCTGGGATTACAAGGGCCTGCCACCACATCTGGCTAATTTTTTGTATTTTTAGTAGAAGCAGGGTTTTATCATGTTGGCCAGGCTGGTTTCGGTCTCCTGACCTCAAGTGATCCACCCACCCTGGCCTCCCAAAGTGCTGGGATTACAGGCGTGAGCCACCGCGCCCAGCCCTGACTGGCTTTCTTTCTGTGATGTTAGCATCCTAATGCCCAATACCTAGATCATCAACTCATTAGTTAGGAATTCGGGATGTCCTGTGATATTCTTTCGTCACTTCTCCGCTGGAACACTCCTAGCAGCACTTCCCCTTGCCTGCTCTTCAGTTCCTCGGTTAATTCAATTTTTGCACCTGCAAAGCTTATGTGCTGTGTGAGCCTGGCTCTCTCAGTCCCCAGCATTTACTGCCTGCCTGCTCTGTGCCTCTTGCTGGGGTCACGGAGAGAAGTCCCCAACTCCATGGGTGGCCACAGACCCATGGGAGAGAAAAACAGGTACATGGGTGGATTCGTCCCAAATTGATCATGGAGGTAGAGGTACGATAAAATCCTGTGGGCGCACATAGGGGACAGTCCCTTCTGGAAATGAAGGGTGCCTGGAAGAGGTGCCTGCATCTGGACGCGTCTGATCTCATGCAGAGGTTCAGCTGGCTGGTGGGGACCCTGGGGGCTGAGCCTGACAGCTCCCACTTTTAGACTTTCTAAGTTTAGTTTTTTGAAACTGAAAGCAGATAAAGCAGTCTTGATTTTATCAGGGGCTCCCAGCAGCATGATCCAGCCGGCATCCTGAGGTTTGCTCCCATCTCCGGGACTTGGAGGAGTGTTAGGCTACAGCCTGGATGAGGGCACATCCAGGGCTCTGGTGGGAGTGACAAGGACCTCAGAGGCAGCAAAAGGGAAGGTTGTGAGTGTGGGAGGCCCTTGGGGCTGCAGTTCAGTCGCTGCCTCTGCCTCTCACCAGTCGGAGATGTGAGGGGTTCCCTAGCCTCTCAGGGGTTGTTTTCCCATCTGTTGCATGAGCTCTCATTGTGCACGTGGCTGCAGGACAGGTCGTCTGGTACCAGGAGTAGTTCTGGAGGCTGCATGCTTTTTCCCCAAGGCGCCCCCAGCATCACAATTATTTAGGTCTTTTTCTCCTATGGTGAACTTCCTGTCCCATCAGCCACCTCATCCAACAGCATTTGCCTATTCCAGGGCCATAAGCATTGAGTTCTTCTCAACGAATCTGCGACCCTACTGGGGTCTTGATGTGAAACTCCCCAACTCTGCTAAAATTGGGGTCAGTAAGGAAGGGAGGCCATTCCTGGAGGTCACACGACTCAGCTTCCTCATCTCATGAATAGGGTCTCAGCAGGAAAGAGGTGATGGAGGGATTGTATTTGTTCAAGTAATAAAAAGAAGAAGAAAATAATACATTACTATTGAGAATGTGACACCTTTCATTTTAAACAGGTTCCATGAATGAGTGAGTGGGAATTCCGACGGGGTGGGCTGAGCCTGTGACTTTCCCTGGCTGTCATCCTTGTTTAGATGGTGGTCTCTCCAGGGGCACTGGCCAAGAGCACTGGGTGTTTTATCACCTCCCACATCTTTTATCATATTCAGCACAGGGGATGCATTGAAAGTCTAGGGGTTTTGGATGTGTGAAGAAGGCACTAAACCCTCCTGCCTGTCCTTTCCAGACCCCCTGAAGCCCTGGCCTGGTTGCCAAACGCCCCCCACCACACACACACTGGGAGCTCCTTCTGTAGCTGACTGCACACTCCTGGGAAACAGAGGCTGTGTCCTGCTCAGGGGCAGGACAAGGGGTGAACAGGGTGGCAAACGCAGGAATTGGTGACTATCCAAGGATCAGAGGGCAATGAGAGGGTGCTGCAGCTCCAGGAGGCTAGGAGAGCTAGAGCTGGGGTCTGTCATAGAGAAGCCTGGCCGCTGCCGGACCTTCTCCTGATGGGGTGGAGAATAAGTTCTAGAACATTCTCTCCTCCCTTTCTCCAGCCTTCTCCTGTGCCTCCCCTTGGCTGAGCCCAGCCGGAAGCCAGAGGCCAAGGGAGCCAGGGATGTTATCCTTGGGGTCAGCCTCCTGGGGCCAGAGAAGGGATGAAACTGGGGCCAAGAGGGCAGAACCACAGTCCGAAGGACAGCTGAGTGTCAGAAAACACAGAGGGCAGATGCGCTGGCCCCAGGTCCCACCCAGCCTGGGGCCCAGCCTGCTAGCTGGTCTAGAAAAATGTCAGCTTCCTTCAAATGGCGAACAGAAGCAACTGAGATGGCAGCAAGGAGGTTGATGGTAAGGAGGTAGGAGCCGGGGCGAGTCTGATCTGCACTTCCTTGGGCAGGCCCCACCCTTCAGACCTCTGTTCCCTTCTCACCAGGGTGAAGGCCTTGGAAGAGATTCCGCCGCCCGGACTCCACAGGGCCCCACAACTCATTTTGCTTGTTAGATTCCATGTGGGTCTCTGATCTGAAGATGCCAGGCTCACATTCAGGAGGCATGTTTGTGAACGAAATGGGAGGTTTTCCCTTTCCAGGCACTGGCACTCTGACCAGGCCACTTAAATGCAGGAGAATACACAGAAGAAAATGAAGTGAGTCCCCTGAGATGTGGCCTCAGCCGGGGCCTGGGTACCAACAGCTGTGGCGTCCTCCAGAAATATGGGGACTAAGCTGAATCATGAATAGCCCTGTAGGAAGATGGATTAAGATGTCATGCAGGTGCCAGGCAGTCAAATCCGAATGCTGCTTACTAAGGGAAACCCTCGCCCTCTGCTTCAGCTTTCTTCATACAGTGAGGATTCAGGGGCACAGGGGACCTGGAGCTTCCTCCCTCAGTCCAGGGAACCAACCCTCACACACTCCAGTGCTAGATTCACTGGCTGGGGGAGAATCATTTTGGAAATCTGAGGACAGGTGTGGCACCCTTGTGTGAATTTCACACCAGCTACAAGATCTGGGGCAGGTGTCTCAGTGGCCTTGTGTCTCTGTTCCCTTCCCTCTGAAATAGGCTTTGGTAAGGAGTAAGTCCATCAGGCAGCTGGCTGGCTTATCCATCTTTGGTGCCTGGAAGTGTTAGTCCTCTCCTCTCTGATCTTCCTTTCCTGTGGAAGTCTTCCCAGATCCACCACCCTGGGCCTCTGAACTCCCGGCTTCTGTCTCCCACCGTGTCACTGAGCCCTGTCCCAAATGTCCTCTTCTGTTTCCTTGTCACCTGCCTGTCTCCCAGCAGGCTGCCTGCTCCTCAAGGGCATGGGTGCATTTGGTTCACGTGGGCACCAGGCTGAACCTTTATCCTCCATCCCAGCACAGGCCAGGCATGAGGGGTGGTGCTTCCTCCACTAGGGCTTCCAGAAGGTTCTCCAAGGTAGGAACTAGGGTGTGGCTTGTGGTCATCAGCTATAACAAAGGGTGTGCCAAGTGACTCTGGGCCATGTTTTTTATCTGCGGGCTGCTCCCTCGCTCGCTCCTATTTTTTCCATCTATCATTTCATTCCACAAAGTTTCACCTAGTGACTCCAAGGTGCCAGGGAGCACAGGATAAGGGGAGAACTCCTGGGGGGGCAGAGAATGAAGGAGAGAGGCAATGAGAGAGGGAGAGAGTATCATGAGCCATATAAACAAGTCATTCCCCTGCAGAGGGCTGAGGGGGCAAGATGGGGACTCCAACCTCCGTGGGATCTGAGGCAGGAATTCCCCAGGGAAAGCCCAGAAGAAGCTGAGAGCCCAGCCTTTGAGAGAAGAAAGGAGCTTACAAACTGTCCACTGTGACTCTCCATGGGGAAGGGAGGAGCCGAGAGGCCAGGAGCACTCGAGGCCCTGAGAGCAGGTCTTATGACTTCTTCTCCAGGGTTTTGTGTGTCAATTTTTCTCTGTATGTCAGAGACATGTGGCAAGAGAGACGGAGTTCAGGTGGTGGCTGCCAGAGGCCTCCCAAAGAGCCTGTTGAGAGACTGCCCAGCTATAACATGACAGGTAAGCAAATACTGCTGGAGGGGGACCTTTGGCCCCCACTTTCTGGCCGTGCCCTTGTCAGCATCCATCTTCATATCTAGACAGCTGTAGGGGGTTTATCTTTACTCTCAAAAGCAACTTGCTGTTTAAAGAAATAAGATGAACTCTGACGAGTCTTATCTTACATAGGGAAGTGCTTGCTAATTGAATGTGATTTCTGGAGCTGACAAGGGATTATTGTCAGGTTCTCAATTTCCTGTCATTTTTCTGACTTCTATGTCTTGAGTGTGTTGGAGTCTTCATAGCTGAGATGCTCAAAAGTACTTCCTACCTCGCTGACAGGAATGCACAGTTTGTAAAGCATCTCCTGATGTGTGCTCTTGTTTGAATCTCACAGCTGTGAGGTGAGAGAAACAAGGAAGAGGACACCCATTTTGCATATCAGGAAACTGAGGCACAGTGAAGTCTGGGAACCTTCCCAAGATCACATAGCTGGGGTGAAGAGCAGACGCTGGCTTTCCCCCAATCCCCCAAAGCCCTGGAAATCGGACCTTCGAGGCATCCCAGATTTCAACCCTGGTGCTTGGTCATCAACGCAAAGGTGCTCAGCCAGTAAAATCCAGAAACTAAATGTGGCTATTCCAAATGCGAACACCTGCAAAACCTCAGGGGCTTAGCTTCAAAGTGAATGCAAGGAAACAAAACCATTAAGCTACTGTCAGAAACAGATGTTGGAAACAGATGTTAGAAATAGATGTTGGAAATAGATGCTCGGTGCCACAAAGAAAAATTAGCTCTGAGACAAAGGATCTTTCAGCAATGCAATTTTTACCTCTTGGGCTGCAGGAAGGATATCCTCGCTAGCCATCTTGCCACAAGAGTACAATGAACAAAGGAAAACACACAAATTTATCCCTTACACATTTGGGGTCATCCTTACTGCTGTGTCTGATCTCCATTGGCTGGAGCCAGACCTCACAATCTAAACTAAAACCCGATTGGCTAACAACTTAAAATTTTCTTCTTCTTCTTCTTTTTTTTTTCTTTGAGAGAGAGTCTCACTCTGTCACCAGGCTGGAGTGCAGTGGCGCGATCTCAGCTCACTGCAACCTCCACCTCCTGGGTTCAAGCAATTCTCCTGCCTCAGCCTCCTGAATAGCTGGGACTATAGGTGCACGCCACCACTCCCAGCTAATTTTTGTATTTTTAGTAGAGATGGGGTTTCACCATGTTGGCCAGGTTGGTCTTGATCTCTTGACCTTGTGATCCACCCTCCTTGGCCTCCCAAAGTGCTGGGATTACAGGTGTGAGCCACCATGCTCGGCCCACAACTTAAACTTTTCTAAACAGGTAAAAGCAATGGAGACCTGGAAAATACCTATGAGCACGTCCGGCACAGATGTCTTGGTTAAAGTACAAGAACATAGAACATGCCATGTGCCTGTAAGCGTGGCGTGTCTAACAGCTACGTAGGATAGGGCTTCACAAAGTTATTAGCACACTTATTCTTTAACAAGAAAGGAAACTTTAAGAAGGAACTTCTCTACTTCCCACAGGTCCTGTTGAGTTCTGTTGTGTTCAGAACAGTTTTAGAAAAGATGTGATCAGTTTAAGAAGAAGCAGGTACCTAACAGGACAGGTAGCTAACAGGACAGGTACCTAACAGGACAGGTACCTAACAGGACAGGTACCTAACAGGACAGGTAGCTAACAGGACAGGTACCTAACAGCACAGGTACCTAACAGGACAGGTACCTAACAGGACAGGTACCTAACAGCACAGGTACCTAACAGGACAGGTACCTAACAGGACAGGTACCTAACAGGACAGGTACCTAACAGCACAGGTACCTAACAGGACAGGTAGCTAACAGGACAGGTAGCTAACAGGACAGGTACCTAACAGGACAGGTACCTAACAGGACAGGTACCTAACAGGACAGGTACCTGGACAGGTAGCGCCACAGAAACAGC
>PVKV010003496.1:0-83774 GCA_004027835.1 Alouatta palliata | reverse complement strand
TACATATATGCCTAGTGCCGAACCAAGCCTGGCACAGCAGAGAGAAAGAAACATATTTTAAACAACATTTTTCTGCTTATAAAAATTAATATATATGTGTTTGAATGCATTTGGAAAATTACAAAAAATAAAGTGACGAAAACACATGGAATTCTACCAATAAGGGATGTTTATTTTCAACATTTTGACATTTATCCTTATGCATCCAGGCTTTTTTAAAAAAATGAGATCATAGTGTATGTGACGATATTTAACAGCATTTCTCATTCAACGTGTAGTATCGACGTGCTATATTATAGGGGCAAGATAGCGTGTTGGTTAAGATAATGGATTCTGGAATAGTCTCTCAAGCCGCGGGCAAGTTCTTAAAACCTCTGTGCCTCCATTTCTTCCTAAATCAAATGTGGATAAGAGCAGCACCTTTCTCAGGCTCTTGTAGGAGTAAACCAACTAAATATGTAAAGTGCTTAGAACAGGGCCTGGCATAGAGCAAGTTTTCACTAAATATTTGATGTTACTATTGTTTCAGAAAAATTATTTAAGCCTCCCCCGCTCAGCCCCACTGCTCACTTTGTGCTGGGCATTTTCCAAGGTCTTTTCACACATGTCGTCACACTGAATTTCCAAATGATGTCAAGAAATTGATATTGCCTCCCATTTCACAGATGTTAAAACTGAAACCTGGAGCAGACAAGTCACTCGCCAAGTCATGCGGGGATCGGCAAAGCCAGGATCAAACCCCTTCGGGTCCTGTATGACCCCCAGGTCCTTGGACTGTGCCTGGACCACACTGCTCCTGATCTTAGCTCTGAGCAAACGAGATCGGCACTGTGGATGCTGCCATTGATTTGTCTGGCATTGATTGTTGCTGCTTCCTAGGGCTGTGTATGCAGGGATGGAGGCCTTTTCAGTCCATTTTGTAACCCGCCACACACCTCCAATTATTTCAGACCAGCTGCTGTCTCTCCCTAAAGCTTCCTTAGGCATCTGGGACTGAGATTCCTCCAGGATTAACCCTTTCTCCAGTTCCTGGTAGATTCCCAGCATTCCATAAATGCATGTACGATTGAGCTGAAACTTTACATACTTAGTTTGTTTACTCCTACAAGAGTATAAGAAAGATGCTTCTCTTGTCCCCATTTTATTTGGGAAGAAATGGAGGCACAAAGGGATTAAGAACTTGCCCATGGCTTGAGAGACTATTCCAGAATCCATTATCTTTATTTTTTACTTTTAAAAAATAAACATTGATAATTGGAGACACTTTGGGGACTGAAACCAAGACCCCAGACAGACAAAGAAAGGAAACGAGGTATTTTGTTAGAGAAGACTTGGAACCTATCACCCCAAGGAGTATCTAGTAAAAGTGAGAGGAGGAGTCCCATCGTAAATTGGAAAAAGTCTTGGTCTGGGGCTGGGTCAACCTTAGTTCCAATGCCTGTGTGAGTTTCTTTATTTCCTTCAGCATCCTCTGTACGATGGGGACAAGGCTGCAGTGAGGACAATGGGAGAGAATGTGTCTGGAGTATCTAGCATGTGCTGGGCATGAGTTTAGACTTTCTTTCTTTTTCTTTTTGAGACGGAGTCTTGCTCTGCCACCCAGACTGGAGTGCAGTGGCACGATCTCAGCTCATTGGAACCTCTGCCTCCCAGGTTCAAGTGATTCTCCTGCCTCAGCCTCCCGAGTAGCTGGGACTACAGGTGCCCGACACCACACCAGGCTAATTTTTGTATTTTTAGTAGAGATGGGGTTTCACTATGTTGGCCAGGCTAGTCTTAAAATCCCAAAGTGCTGGGATTATAAGCATGAGCCACCCCACCTGGTCGAGTTTAGACTCTTAAGAGCAGAAGTCCTGTCTTCTGTGTTGTAGAAACTGGTGCCCTTAATTTCCAGAAGAGTATTGGGCACACTGCAGGCATGAGGAAATGTTACTGGACAAATGAATACTTAACAAACAAATGCTAGTTTCTCCCTGTCTACCATTCTACATAGATTCCAGGGGGCAGTTAGGAGGATGCGAGGTGAGGGAGTGAGAAGTTGGGGGAGGTGATGGTAGAATGAGAGAGAAGCAGTGTAAGGAGTAGCGATGGGTGCAAGAACCAGAACCAGCACACCAGAGTTCCAGTTTCAGCTCTGCTATGGCAAGCTTTCCAACTGTAGGCAAGTGACCTCATCTCTTGGGATCTCAATATACTTATGAGATAATAGGGACAATGATAGTACTTAACTCACAGTGTTTTGTTAGAATGACAAGAGCTTTAAACTTATAAAACACTCAGCATAGAGTCTGGCACAAAGGAAGCACCCAATTAATGTAAATCATCATCATCATTATCAAAACATTTTATTAATTAAAAGAAAGAAGTTAGATATTGTTGGGTAATAAACCACCCTAAACTCACTGGCTTAAAACCACAACCATCTTATATATTCATGTATATACATTAGATGTAGATTGGCTCTGCAGGGTGGTTTTCTGTTGGTCTCACTCGGGTTATTCATCAGACAGTTCTACCTACTGGGGCTGAGTAGTCTAGGAGGGCTTTATGTCTGGCCATTGGTGCTAGCTGTCAGTTGACTGGGCTTTTCAGCTAGAATGCTCATCTCTGCTCCATGTGGCCTCTCAGACTCCAGAAACTAGCTCAGGTTTCTGCATATGGTGGTCTAAAGACTTGGTTCCAAAAGAGAGAGCAGGAGCTTCAGAGTCTCCTTGGGCCCAGGCTCAAATCTCCCACAATGTCACTTCTGAATCTTTCTATTGGTCCAAGCATGTGGCAAGGTCAGTCTAAGGTGTGGAGAACCAGACTCCACCTCTTCCTGGGAGGGGCAGGGGAGTCACACTGCAGATGAATGTGCACACAGAGGTGGCAGAGATTCTTGCAACCAGCTTTACAAACAGTCCTTCACTGGCAGGAACTGACATTTTTGAGGCCCTGATTACTTACCAGGCACTTCAGCTTCCACAGACATTATCCACACAGCAAAATGATGAGGCAAGAACTTCACTGTCACCAGGAACACTATATTCAGGCCAAGTCTGCCAAGCCATTAAGACATCAGAGATGGTGGAATTGAGGTGGCAGATCAGGGCCTGGGGGAAGGGCACCTGTTTTCTTTCTGTCAGTGAGAATTACAGGATTCTAGGAAAACCATAATGCTATAATGAATTACAGATAAGAAGTAAGATTTCTATCACGTGTGTCAACTGAATGATGAGGTTCGTACATTTAGAAAGGAGAGCTGTATTTCTCACAAAGGATTGCAGCCTGCAGGGTGGCCATTTTGGCAGGCTAGGGAGCATAACCTCCAGCCAGAAGCCAGGAACAGACACTTCCAGGGAGGGGCAAAGAGAACAGAAATGTATGCTGAGTTGAGTGGCTAAATATACATATTCAATTAGACGTGGGAGGAGTCATGAATATTTATGAAAGGAAATATACACACGTGCAATTGAGCTTCATGCTTTTCCATGGGACCCAGGTTCAAAAGTGCCAGCAGTAGCGTGATCCGAGAGTGTTTAAAACCCTCTCTGCATATTCTCTGTAGACTGGCTGGGACAACTGCATGGTTGGTGGGCTCTTATCACTGCTGAAGTAGTAAGGACTAACGGAGCCAAATTTTGGAGAAGGGAGATCTTCTGAGAGTCAGCACTGCTCTCCTGCTGCGCTTGTCTACCGTCTGGGGACAGGGCTGAGCGCCCAGGCCTGGTTCAGTGCAATGACCATTGATGGGGATGGAGAGACACTTTAGAGACTTGAGGGGCTTCAAAGGCCAGGGTGGGTTCCTCCTCCAGGTGTTTGCCACATTCTAAAGCTGTGCAGGGTGGGGAGTAGGAAATGGAGTGAGAAAGGCTGTGAACAGCAGAGCAGAGTTTTCCGTAGTCTAGATGCCCAGAAGAAAAGGATCAGTGTTGAGGCTCTGCCAGAGAAACCCTCGGTGAGCATGCTGATCCCCCACCCGGCTGCTGTTGATATTTGGCCTCGTGGTGCCCTCAAAGCCAAAGGCGAGTTTCGAACAGAGAATGACTTCTTGTGGTTTAGGAAGACCACTTTGAATTCCTGTGGGGAAAGGATTGCAGGAGATGGGAAACTGGTGGAGAGGGGACACTGAGAGAGAATGTTGTCTGGTTGTGGACAATGGCTGATGGGCCAGGTGGTGTCCTTTTTCTTTGAAGATAGAGTTTTGCTTTTATTGCCCAGGCTGTAGTGCAATAGCACGATCTGGGCTCACTGCAACCTTCACCTCCCGGGTTCAAGAGATTCTCCTCTCAAGTAGCTGGGATTATAGGCACCTGCCACCATGCCCAGTTAATTTTTTATATCTGTAGTAGAGACAGGGTTTTGCCATGTTGGCCAGACTGGTCTTGAACTCCCGACCTCAGGTGAACTGCCCACCTTGGCCTCCCAAAGTGCTGGGATTACAGGCATGAGCCACTGTGACTGGCCCCCATTTCTTTCATAAATCAAAAAAGCAGAGAAGCATGAGCGGACAGAGGAAGGCACGCTGCTTGATGGAGAGGCCATCTGTCACAGCAGCAAACTTGGGAAGATTAGGGGAAAGCAAAGGCGGAAAAGCAGCATCATTTGTCTTAAATGATGAAAAGAAAAGAAAACTGACATCATGTTATGAGAGGAGTTTGATAGGTTTTGCAATGAGAGGGAAGAATTTGTCTTGATTAGTGTGATATTAAGTAGAATTAAAACTGGGGATAGGTTCAAATTAAACTGAAAAAAAGGTTATCTGAGACTCAGGGATGAATCGGTTCAACCATCTAATTTGAGGAAACTGAGGCCCATGGAGAAAAAAATGGCCTGTTCAAGGGACCTAGGAAACTGATTACAAAACCACCTAACATTGTTTCTTATTCAGTGGCGGGAAGGCTTGCCTTTCCCCATCCTGGGCCACCTCCTTAGATCAGGGGGCCCCTCCTTCTGTGACCCTTAGGTCCCTGAGTCCCACTAAGCACATGTTAATAGTTAACTTGTTGGAAGGGGTTATTGAACAGAAAGCCCCTCGGTGACAAAGACTGTATGATTCTCCCATTTCCTCTTATGGTCTCTTCGACCCATGAGTTATTTAGAAGGATATTTTCAGATTCTTCATATGTGGGGTTTTCCTTATTTTCTTATTATTTATGTTTGAATTCCATCATAACCAGAGAATATGGTTCATATAATTTCCTTTTTTCTTTTTACTTGTTGGGACTTACTCTATTTCCAAGATTATAAATGCATCTTGCAAATGTTCCATGTAAAAGTTTGAAACTATTGTGTGTTTGATTATTATGGTTCCAGACTTCCATATATGCCCATTACATGAAACTTGTTCATTGCGGTCTTTGAATTTTCTTTATTTCCTCACTGGTACATTTGTGTGCTTCATCTGTCAAGTTCTGGGGAAGATGTGTTTAAATATCCAACTATGGCAGTAGACTTAACAATTTCTCTTTCTAATTTTCTTAATTTTTGCCTTATATATTTTGAGGCTATATTATTACTATTTAGTGCATATTAGTCTAGTATTTTTCTATTACATTATGAATCTGTTTTATAATTAGGTAGTAACATTTATTATATTTAATAGTGCTTTGGAGTCTATTTTGTTTAATGTCAACATGGCTATTCTGAGTTTCCTGGGCTAGTATTTGCTTAGCACACCTTTTTCCATTCTTTTACAGTCAATTCTTCTCTGTCTTTATATTTTTAGTATGTCTCTGTTAACAGCACATAGCTGTATTTTAAATTTTTTAAGCTTAGATCAATCCTTGTCTTTTAAATGGAAAGTTAGTCCTTTATAATTATTATGATAACTGATATATATATATCATAATATGTATATTATAACTGATAAATATATATATTTATCTGTCATCTTGCTGTGCGCTTACTGTTTACCCTCCCTTACTATGCTTCTAATTTTTCCCTTTTCTTCCTTTATATGGAACTGATTACGTTTTCTTTGTTCTACCTTTCACCCTAGGTATACAATGTATTTCTATTATTTTAGTGGCTACCCTTAAAGTTTCAATGTGCATTCTTGGCTTGGTATCTCTAACTTCCTCATGCACACAGAATCCTAAGAAGGCTTTAATTTTAATATCTCCCTTTCCATCTTTCATATTGCCCAGGAATATATTTTCATTCTATTTTTATACCTTTCACATTAACCACTATTATTATTTTATGTAGTTAATACCTTTTTAGATTTACCAGTTTCTTTTGTACTTTTTTATTGTACTTTAAGTTCTGGGGTACATGTGCAGAACATGCAAGTTTGTTGCATAGGTATACACATACCATGATGGTTGACTGCATCCAGCACTCCGCCATCTGCATTAGGTATTTCTCCTAATGCTATGCCTCCCATAGCCCCCCAATCCCCAATAGTCCCCAGTGTATGATGTTCCCTGGCCCCCCAATCCTCTACAGTCCCCAGCGTATGATGTTCCCCTTCCTGTGTCCATGCACTCTCATTCTTCAATTCCCACTCATGAGTGAGAACATGCTTGTTTGGTTTTCTGTTTTTGTGTTAGTTTGCTGAGAATGATGGTTTCCAGCTTCATCCATGTCCCTGCAAAGACATGTGAACTCATCCTTTTTTATGGCTGTATAGTATTCCATAGTGTATATGTATATGTACCACATTTTCTTTAACCAGTCTGTCACTGATGGGCATTTGGGTTTGTTCCAAGTCTTTGCTATTGTGAACAGTGCTGCAATAAAATAAGTGTGCATGTGTCTTTATAATAGAATGATTTATAATTCTTTGGGTATATACCCAGCAATGGGATTGTCGGGTCTAATGGTATTTCTGGTTCTAGATACTTGAGGAATTGCCACACTGTCTTCCACAATGGTTGAACTAATTTACACTTTCACCAACAGTGTAAAAGTTTTGCCAGTTTCTTTACTTGCCATTCTTTCTTGTACTTTGTTTTCTTTTGAGTTTAGTTTAGTTCTCCCTGGAGCACATTCCTTTCCAGTATTCTTTTAGCAAGGCATTTAGCAGTGAAAAACCTCTCATTCTTTGCCTGAGAATGTTTTTTTTTTTTTTTTTTTTTTTTTTTTTTTTACAGTTAGGGGATCATTTAGTTAAATATAGAATTCTAGATCCTCTATTATTTCTTTTTGGTGATATGACAATGTTATTCCACTGTCTTCTGGCTTTCATCAAGAAGGCTGTTATTGGTGTAACTGCCATGTACTTTTAGGTAATCTATTTCTCTCTCTCTGGTTGCTTTTAGCAACTTCTGTTTGTCTTTGTGATTCTAGAGTTCTGCTACAACACATATATTCATTTTTATCTATCCTACTTGGGATTTATGATTTTGGAATCTGATAATTTGTATCTTTCAGCATTTCTGAAAATTATTATATATTTGACTATTATACCTTCAACCCTTTGTCTTTTCTTTCCTTCTGAAACTCATATTAACAGTTTTAGACTGGCTCAACTTTTTCCTTAGTGGCTCATAACCTCTCCATATAACTCTGTCTTTCTGTCTTTCTAAGCCATATTCTAGGTAATTTCATCAGATGAATCTCTGAAACTCATTTTTTTTTTTCCTGCAGCATGAAGACTCTGTAGCCAGGCCATTGGGCCTACCAAAATAACCTAAAATTATTTTCAGGTTAAATGAGTCAATATAAATAAAGCTCTTAGGGTTGTACTGGCCCATCTTAAGTGCTGTATCCAAGTTAGTTAGACATTGTTTTAATTGTTATGAATCCACTTTATGGTCTCAATAGTTCTACTATTTGATGTTCTTGGGGGAACTTAACCTTCCTGACAAACATATCTCATGTCTTCATTTATGAAGGGTTGTTTTCTTGGGCGTTTTGGAATCTTGGCCTCTGGGGCTTTATCTACAGGAATCCAGCATGTCTCAATGTCAGCCCCGAGGACATCACAGGCTCAATGGTATCAGGTGCATTCTTGGCCCAGGCATGTCAAAGATATTTCTGGCCAGGGGTACACTGATTAAGGGCACCTTTTCATATTCATTTATTGACTGGAGGTTTCTTGGCCATTCCAGTGATATGAGTTGAACCCCAAATTCCCAGGAGATATCGGGCTGTTGTTACATCTTCTCAAGGATGGCTTTTTTCTCCTCACCTACACCTCAGGCCAGGACAAACTTCCTCTCTATCTCCTAATTCACCCTATTACTGAGGGAACAGCCCTGCCAGGGCCTTGGGTTAGTTCCAGGTCCCCGACTCCCATGTGTCCTCATCGAATGGCATCCCTGGTTTAAAGAGGCCAGGGCAGCCTTTCAGGGGTGGCAGTGGCATCATCGCTCATGTGAGTTTTCCTTTTGTGACCTGTGAGACCCTCTCTTCCTGTAGCAGATAAAATGAAGCCACCTTAACCGCAGCAATCATGAACCTAGAGCTTCCTGGGTGCCAAGTGGTGGTCTAAGCAGTTTGCATGTTTTAACTCATTTAGCCTTCATGACAACTATATCTGCACACTATTAACCATGTTTTACAGCTGGAGAAACTAAAGCACAGAGCAGCTCAGAAACTTGCTTGGGGTCACCCAGCCAGTAAAGTAGGGAGCTGGGATTTGAACCCAGGCAGTTTAGGGCCACATTTATGTGCTTAAGCCTATACCGGGCTGCCTCTCAGGCTGTGGGAAGACATTTTACAGGATTTCAGGCCCACAAAATTGAGTATACGATAATAACTATTGGCATTATTATTATAATTGCCATTATTGTTGGTGTTGCTGTTGCTATTTACAAGTAAACCCTGGTTCCAGGCCTCAGGAGCTCCTGGGCCAGGACAGCCAGACACACACGGAAGGGAGGCTTGTGCCCCGGCCTGGTTTGGCAGATGTGCAGTTCCTGTAGCTGGGCTGGGGCAGGTGGTTTGGAGCTGAGGAAAAAGCATAGGGGGAGAACACGCCAGGGGTTGGTGTGACCAGGATGTGGGTGCAGTGAGGAGCCCCAGGACACACAGGGAAGGGGGGCAGGGGCCAGATAGCGGAGGACACTTGAGCCAGACCAGCAATCCTGGAGCTTCTGCAGAGATGACAAGCCACACAAAGTCCTTTTGTGGAGGAGTGGAGCCTGATTTATTTAAAAGGCTAAACTCTGTGCTGAGTTTTCCAATAAAAGGAAGCTTGCAGAGGAATCTGCGGGCGATGCTATCTGAGCAGGAAAAGAGTAGTGACAGTGAGGACCTGGAAAGAGCTGATGTGCGTGGGTGGTGGTGGAGTTTCAGAGCAGGTGTGACAGCCGCCTCCCTGCCAGACACTGTCCACCTCACCTTCCCATGCAGCCGTCTACTGTCCACAGCCATCCAGCAAGGTGCTCACCGCTTCTTGGAGATGAGGAGACTGAGGTGCAGAGTGGCGGAGTGAATTACCAGGGGCTGCCGTGAAGCAGGGGTGCTTCCCAGCCTGCGTCCTTAACCCTACACCATGCTGCTGCTCCAGTTTTACAAGGAAAGAGTAGGGAGGCGGTTCTCGCTCACAGACACCCTTCTCTCTCTTTCTGCTTCTGCTCCTCTCTCTATCATCTCTTCCTTCCCTCTCCTCTTCCCCTCTCCTACTCTCCTGACCTCCTCCTCCCACCCCTCTCCACCACAGGCTTGTCACCAGGACCCCCACGTTGACTTTTATTCTATCTTGGAGCAGACTTCACCATCCCTGGCTCACTCACATGCCTCCCAGGGCTGCGCCAGTTCAGGACTTGGGAACAGCATCCTTCAAGGGAGTCCAGGCCAGAGGGGACTTTGCTATGCCCAGCCGTTTCCCATAGGCACCTGAGCCCCACATGATCGTAGGCAAAACAACTCCTGCCGAGCACACCCGTTGTCCCCAGCCCCTTAGTAGCAGACATCAGAGGGTCCGGGCTGGCTGAGTGCTGGTGTCAGGGACACGGGGATGAGCCACATAGCTCCAGCCGTCAGGGTCTCCAGCTACATGAGCAGATAACTGGCGTGGAGTCTGATGTATGCCAGTGTGTGCTGAGAGAGCCCAGAGTCAGGGTCAGGGGTCACCCCCACAGCAGCTGGGGAATATGGGAGTAGGGACGGGAGGTGGAGGCGGGAGCTGCCATTCGTAGAGGCCAGAGTAGGAAAAGCCCCACCACAAAGTTCCGTGAGTGGCAGACTCGGGACCTTGGATCTTTTCCCAGAATCAGCAGGGAGCCATCCAGAGTTTCTAAGTGGGGTGGTAACAAGCAAACACCACGCTTGTGTTCCATTAAGCTAATTTTCAAAAGCACCCTTGACAAGTTGTTTTCACAGGCATCCCAGCATCTGATCCTTCCTCCACCCTCTGTGAGAGAGGAGGGCAGCTAAGACATCGTGTGGAAGAGAAGATCCCATGGCAGAGAGGAGGCTCGCTGGGATTGCTTAGGATCCGCAAGGCAGCACCATGTTCACATCCAGGGTTCTGGCATCTGGGTCCTGATCGCTGGTGCTGGGGGCAGCTCTTCGGAGGAGAAATTTGTTTACAAAAACTACAAGGCAGAGAGTAAATGATGACATTTAATATTTAATGATAATATGGTTTCTGCCACTTATTGAGTGCCTGCTGTATGCCAGGAGCTACACCACCATTATAAATGCACTATCTCATTTAAGCCCTATAACAATTTGTGAAGCTAGCTAGTAATATTTTCCTCTGTGGAGAAGGAAACTGAGGTTCAGAAAAGCTACCTCTTATTTCTGCAGATCTGGGATTGAAATCCAGCTCCCTTGCTCTTTAGATGTTGTAATGTGGTCGGGTGCAGTGATTCACATCTGTCGTCTCAGCACTTTGGGAGGCTGAGGTAAGAGAATTGCCTGAGCCCAAGAGTTCAAGACCAGCCTGAGTAAGATAGGGGGACTCCATCTCTATAAAAAAAAAAAAATGGCTGAGGTAAGAGAATTGCCTGAGCCCAAGAGTTCAAGACCAGCCTGAGTAAGATAGGGGGACTCCATCTCTATAAAAAAAAAAAATTAGCCGAGCATGGTGGCATGCACCTGTAGTCACAACTACTCAAGAGGCTGAGGCAGGAGGGTCACTTGAGCCTGGGAAGTCAAGGCTGCAGTGAACTGTGATGGAGCTATTACACTCCAGCCTGGGTAAAAGAGTAAGACCTTGTCTCCAGAACAAACGAACAAATACTGTGATGTTCCCATGGCAGTCTGATGCCTTCCTTCTCCAGGTGGATGATCACCTGGTCACCTCAGGTTCTGGACCTGGGCACCCGGACAGCACCAGGCCTGCTGTCCGCTGCCCACCTCCCTCTCTGATGGCTGGATTCCTTATGGAACCCAGCCTAACTGCTTATGTGTGTGCTCCAGAAATGGGCCAAGGAAAGAGTGTGCCAGAGTGGAAATGCTACCCGTTTCTTCTGCTCTCTGGGGCATTTAGCCAAGAAGGTGTGCATGGTTCATCTGCCTATGTAGACAGCTGGCCAGTGGGTTCATACCTGGCAGGTTAGTGAGTTACACCTGCCTCTGCCTTCCTCACCTGAGAGAAGGGACTGGAGGCCAAACACTGCATGGAAATTACAGACAGTTGGTGGGGATGGGGGGCATTGGGAAGTGCCTAGCATTTGGGGGTCAGGTGACGACTCTCTGTAAACACTCATTGAACTGGTGTCATTGCGTGGCTTCTCTTCTGCCTTTCTGCACGGCTTGCACAATTCAGCTCCCCTTTCCAGTCTTGGTTTCCCCTTCTCTGTGTGCTCTGCCAATTTGCTTGAATCAATGAACAGAAGGAGGCGGTGACATTGAATGAGACAGTGACACCAAGGGGTGGTTTCTGTGTGAAAGCCTAAAGGAGAGCCTGGATCCATGGAGAGGATGGGAGGAGGGGGTGTGTGCAAACCTTAGGCTCCCCAGAAGCCTTCCTGGAGGAGGCAGAGCTGGATAAGAGGGATCACCCTGCAGAGAGCGTGGAGTGGGCCTCCCCCTCAGACATCACAGGAGCTGCTAATGACTGGGTGTGGAAGGGTGGGAGGAAAACGACCACGCAGAGCCTACATTTGGAGCATGGAAACATGGCAGACTTGAAGTGCAGAGGGCAGGTTTCTAGTTCAGCTTGGCCTCTCCAGGGCTTCACAAGCTTGGAGAAAATTGTCCTGTTTTTAAACTTCCTTTTTCTCTTCTGTGAAAAAGAATCCTAAGTCACTGTATCTTCACACATGAGAGACTGACAGTTTTTGCAAACCACAGAGCTCTGTTCAAATGCAAAGATGTGTTCTACATGGCAACCCAACACCACTCCTAGACTCCCTAACTGATACTTGCTAGGTGTCCCCTGCCCCTGTGCATCCGTGTTTGGGGGCCGCCTCTTGGTTCTCGTTCCTTTACCCTGGATACAAACCGCTAAGGTCATGGGAACATACCAGCCAAGTAACCTGAACTTTGAGTCTGCAGGGACTCATTCCAGGGGGCGTTTTCAGCTCAGCCCCAGGCTTGGGGAGCTCCTTTTCAGCTGGGCCTGACAGAGATGGATTCCTGCAGAATCTGGAACATGGTTCTTTCATCCTAGTCTCACTGAGACAGATTTAGGCCCTCCCACTTTCATGTAAGCTTTTGCAGCTGGACCTGAACTGTTTGCTCACTTATGCACAAGGCATTTGTGCACCCCTGGCCAGGACCTTATCTTTCCTTCCTTATCCCCTTACCTCTTTGCCTCTCTGCTTCCCACCTCTCTTCTTCCATGTATGTCTTTCAACATTTTGAGGAGCACCTGCCAGGCCCATGCTGGGTAACATGGACAGCAGAGGTGAATCTAAGCATGGTCCCTGACTTCATGGGGCTCATGTGCTTCCAGAGGAGACGGGCACTGGAGTTGAGTACAAGACTGTAAACTGTAACATGTATGCTTCACTCAGGGAGGGGGATCTGGCTCTGGAGAAAGCGGGAGGGTGATGAGCAGACACACCCAGGGTGCGTGGGGCCCCAGGGGCACTTGCTCTGTGCCCCCTCTGTGCAGAGCTGCTGCACACATGCCCAGTGAGACACAGGAGGCACTGCTCAGACACATTGACTAAAGTGTTAAATTTGTCTAGTGTTTCAATATTCACAAAACCTGAACACTTGGATTATTCTAACAACCGTATGAGGTGGTCAGCTGAAAATAAGAAAGGCGTTCAAAAGAGTCTGGTGGTAGATTAAGCCAATACCAGAAGCCAGGGTCAGCCTGCAGGGTGGGAAGTCAGGGAGGATAGAGGCTGAGAGTCAGGGATAATCCCTGTGGAACTGACAAATAGCACCTGACACATAGAGACACCCAGTAGGTAATGTCACCTCTCATCATTGGTTGCTATTTTCCAAAGAAATGGATGGTGCCCAGAGACCATCCAATCTAACATCCTCATTAAACACACGAGGAATCTAGGGCCCAGAGAGATGTCAGTGGGAAAGCAGCCATGGGACACCGAGTCCAGTCTCCCTGATCCTCAGCTGTGCACCCCCACTCCCCACCATACAGAGCAGCCTGACACGGGCCCCGTGTTTTCTCTATCACCTGGTTGTCATCATGCCTGGAGGTATCACCTATGTCCTGTTAGAAACAGGAGCACAGTTTAAAGGCCATAAACATTCATGAGGATGTAAACCTATCAAGTAAATGCCACCTCACACTTGGCATCTCTAGTAGAGCCCAATAGGGTTTGCTTACCGCAGGGCAGCCAATATGTAAAGCTGGTTATTGTCACAACAGACCTTAATGGTCTAGCATCTTCAACACTTAATTGCCCTTTATTAGATCATCACAGAATGAGATAATTGGACCCAGCACTTGAACTTCTGACTCTCCCCTGTTTATTTGGTGATGCGCACAGATGGGGAATTGCACAAGTGCCTTTTAGGGCCGGGGCTCTCGGAGCTCTGGGCAGACTGAGTTCGTTGCCACTGTATTTACTCAGGGCGCGCTTAATTCATAAAAGCTGCATTTCCTGGAGTTTCTCGCTTTTATTTTTCTGTTTATAAGAAGTAAATTGTACATTTCCTTTCCCCTTTCTTTCTGTCCTTTTGTTTCTAGTACAAGTCCCTGTTATTAAAACACAATTCACTTCAGAGCCAGTTCTCTTGGGTTTATAAAAGTGCATATTTCATATTGAGCATAAAAGTCAAGGAAAGTTAATGTTATTCCTAAAGGAGAATGCACTCGCTTTTGCAAAACAGAATGTAAATTCTGGCTATCTTGGTTGTTGGGTTTGGGATAAAGGAATATTTATATAACTTCCTGCCTTCAAACTGATGCAGATATGGACTTAAAAAAAAATGTCTACCGACAGGTGCATCAGAGCCTAGAAAACCTTCACACCTTTGAAAACTGACTGGTGCTAGCTGTTCCAGGGATTCTTGGTTGGTCACTGAGACACAGATTTAACTAACTGCATGATTTATCATGATATGATTTATAATAACAACTTCTTAGACACAATCTAAATGTCCATCTGCTGGGAAGTGGGTAAGTAAATGATATATTCACTCCACGAAATAGTGACCTTTTCACATGTGTTCAGCACTATAGAGTGCCTACTGTGTATCAGGGACAATGTGAGGGGGTAACTATATAAGGATGAGTGGGAAAATTGTGCATAACAATAACTGCTACAAAGGTGATGCTTTGGGGAAATCTTATAATTCTGTCAAAAGCCCCCAGAAATGTTATTATCTCAATTTTGCTGAAAGCACACAAAATGCTGGGAAGGTTGACTTATTTTTTGTTTTTAGCTCTTTCTCCAAATATCTGTAAGCCACACATAAAACATCTCTAGTAGGGAAAAACAAGAAAGTTTTTGTAAAAGCATTTGACATGCTCATGTGGAGGTTCCCCTGTTGGGAATTGTGTCTGTGTGCCAGAAGTCACTGCACCTTTAGAAGTGACAGGAGAAGGTGCTGTCCGCAATAGAATGGCTGCCGGCCCCAGGATGATGTTTTATCACCGGGAAGTGTGCAGGTTGTTTATGCCTTCAGCTCATCCTGGTGCCCATCCTTCTTCCTGCAGACCCTCATGGGAAACCATAACTTCTCCATGCCTGTCCCTGTCAGCACATTGATCTGCCGGCTGGTTTCCATAAGCACTTGGTCAGAGGAAGCAAAAGGCTTACATCATCTGCTCCATGAACTCCCCTGGTAACCGGGAACCCAGCTGCTGCTGTCTGAGGTAGCTTGTGTGTGTGTGTGTGTGTGTGTGTGTGTGTGTGTGTGTGTGTGTGTGTGTGGTGTTTATGAGAGGGTGAAAGAGAAAGCAAGCCCATGAAAGGGCTTTGTTTAGACTTTTTGCCTTTGACCTTATACAACTACCTTGCAATTTGTATTCCAGGATCTTGCCTATGGTAGACCCTCAGTGAATATAAAACGGATATTGTTTCAGAGTAATTTTGTGAAAGATTTTTGTTTTTGACTTAATGAGCTCTGTCTGAATTAAATTTTCAGGTGTATTAGGAACACTTACCATTTATAGACAACCATAAACATTATGTTTCTTAATATATTGCAAGTTCCATGCATTAATGTGAGCTCCATATTTGCAGAGGCCTCCAGGAAGCTGTAATTGAGACTCAGGTGAGTGAGGCAGACCTCCTATGCCAGTGGAGCTCTGTGCACTCGGAACACATCAGTGTCAGGGCACACGAGGATTCTGGGAGCCCAGGGGAGGGACTCAGGCAGGTGTTGGGGGGGGGATTAGCAGTGCATTTGAGGAAGGTTTCCTGGAGGAGGCCATGTATGAGCTGAGGTGTGAAGAATCGGTGTATTAGTCTGTTCTCATACTGCTATAAAGATACTACCTGAGACTGGGTCATTTATAAAGGGAAGAGATTTAATTGACTCACAGTTCTGCATGGCTGGGGAGGCCTCAGGAAGCTTACAACCACGGCAGAAGGAGAAGGGGAAGCCAGGCATGTCTTAATGGTGACAGGAGAGAAAGAAAGAGACAGAGGGAGAGAGCAGGGGAAACTCCCACTTTCAAACCATCAGATCTCATGAGAACTTCCTCATTATCACCAGAACAGCATGGGGAACTGCCCCCATGATCCAATTGCCTCCCACCAGGACCCTCCCTCAACACGTGGGAATTACAGTTTGAGATGAGATTTGTGAGGACACAGAACTAAGCCATACCACTGGGTAGGAGTCATCAAGCAGAGGGAAGAGACAGAAAGCAAGAGAGAAAGCTCCAGGCAGGGGCAATAAAGAGGCATGGGGGAGAGGTTAGAAAGACTGGAGGGAGTCCAGTGTGGTTGGAGTGGGGAGTGGTCAGTGGTCAGAGATGGGCTGGAAGAAGAGCAAGGCCTGGAGGCTTTGGACACGTGACCATCTGAGCTGTTGCCATAAGACCTGCTTGAGCCCTGATTCCACGGTCACTCTCTCATGGCCTGGCCTTTGGCCTCCAGGCACAGCTGGCTCCAGGGGAGACTACACCCACCAGTCATTCTCTGCCACCTCTGTCTCCTGCTTTGTGGTCACCACCATCTGACAAGCATGCATCTGCTCCCTGTCTGTCTTTCCCTTCCACAGTAAGCGCCATAAGAGCAGGAGCTTCCATGTGTTTTACCAGAAACATGGGAACGTGGAAAGCACTCATAAAATATTTACTGATTGGATGAATGGTGAGTGAATGAATGAATATGAATGAGCCGCAGAGGAGTTCAGGTTTCCCATTTGTGTGGGAAACAGCTGGAAGAGTGAGTGTTCACCCAGGGAGGGTGGGCCTGGGGGCTGCTTTTGAACTTATAGCCTGGTTTATTTCAACCCTTTTATTGCATTTGTCATTTGGCTCAAAAATACGGTCTGTGGGCTTGCGGACATGGGTACTGTGAGGCTCATCTGTCCTTTTAAAAAAAATTGAGGCAAAATTCACATGACATAAAATTCACCATTTGAACCACTTTAAAGTGAGCAATTCAGTGGCTTTTTGTGCCTTCACAGTGTTGTGCAACCATCACCACTAGTTTCAGAACCTTTTCTTCACCCTAAAAGGAAACACTGTCCCCCTTAGGCCCTTCAGGTAGTCCCTGTCTGCTCCCTCCCATGTCTGGGGTAGCTGACACCCAGCGGTCCACCTTCGGTCTCTGTGGCTCTGCCTGCTCTGGACACTTCAGGTGAACAGAATCATGCACCAGGTGACCTTCATATCTGGCTCCTTTCACCTAGCACCCCATTTTCAATGTCAGTCCCCACTGTAGCAGGTGACAGCATGCCATTCCTTCTCTCGACTAAACAATGTTCTGCTGGATAAATGGACCACATTTAGTTCATCCATTCATCTCCTGATGAACATTTGGGTTGTTTCCATTTTTTAACTATTATGAGCGTTTAGGTCACCAGATTAATATGTGTTCATTATAAAAATCTAAACCTTATTGAAAGACACATTGGGTGAAAGGAAAATCTCCTGGAGCCCCTCCCCTCTCCTTCCAGCTATCACTGGGATCGCCTGCATGGATTTTCTCCACAGCAGACTCAGCTGCTGTCGCCCGCAGGAGCCCCTCCCTTCCCACAGTCACAGCATTCCCTGTGAGGCCTCAGGTTTCTCTGCATTGCTGAGATCTTGCCCTGGGTCTGCACCTCCTCCCAGACTCCCCAGTCCCCAAGACACCCTTCCCAACTTCCATCACCTGGTGAACTCCAGCTCGTCCCCGGCTCCCAAGGATGGGTCCTGTGTCTGACTTCCCCAACCCTGGTCCTCACTCCCAAACCCTGGTGCAGGTGTCTGTCTCCCCTTCCAGAACATGGGCCCCCCAAGGCCCAGGCCATGCCTGGGCATTTCTGTGACCACAGGACTGTGCTCAGGTGGTGCTGGGTAGAAGCTCACATTGGTGGGAGAGGCAGGTTGCCATAGAAACCCAGCATTATGCTTCGGTGAAAGGACAGGATCTGCCCATAGGCCACAGCCATTCCTCTCTCAGGGCTTCCCAGGGTCAGGCTGGCTGCTTCTGCCAGCCCTTCTCCAACAGGGTGACCATCGGCCCCGAGGCCCTGTGGCCTTGCCTCAAGTTTATCTTCTAGTTGTCAGGCTGTAGAACATACAGTCACCAGTTCCCACACAAGCTTCAGGGCTCCCCATGCCTCCCTGCCTGGAATGGTCCTTTGCAAAGACAGTGGGAAGCCTGGGGCTTTGGAGACCCCCAACAGCCCTTCCTACTGGAGCTCACTCCCCACCACACCTCCTCACTGCTTCCAGGGATGCGGCTCTCCCCTCGCCGAGTGCCATATCCCTCCCTGCGTATCTCAGAACGCCCTCCATCAGCTGGTCCCAGTTCTTCCCCACTCAGTGAAGTCTGTCTCCACTCCCTCTGCTGGCTTCTTCCTCCCCACCCAAGTGGACCAGACCAACATCACGGCAAACCCAAAGGCAGCTTCCTGGTCTTCTCTTATCTGGTAGTTGGCCACTGCTGAGAACTTTCTGCCCTGTCCCCGCCCCCCGCCAACCTCTCCCACTCCCCTTCCTGGCCAGGGAATTCCCAAGCTTCCTCCCGAGCTGCTCACCTGCCACCCAAGTGCTCCTTCCCAGGGTTCCACCCTGGCCCTGGCATCTGGCACTCACTAGGACCTCACTACTGAGCTCCAGACCCTCTGACCTGCTGTTCTGTAATAAGCCGCCTTCCTGTTCCCACTTGAATGCTCCGTGGGCAACTGAAAGTCAGAGCTGCAGCTAGGTTTGGCATTTTTGTCTACAAAGCTGGTTCATATTGTGAAGGTAGATACCCCTCTCCCCACATCCACACAGAACTTGATCTCAGTCTCTCAGTCCCCAACCCAGCAGCCCCTCCTCCTTCCTCCCCGAGGGAGGCGGCAGGCCACTCTGATGGAGGAAACCCCAGGCTGCTACTCCAGGCCCACCCTGGGTCCTCAGCACTGACAGCCCTGCAGCCATGGACTGAGGCTTCACGGTGGCTCCTGCTCTGGGCTGGGCCAGGAGCTTAGATTCTCCACCCTTGCTCAGCCTTCAACAAAAGTGCTCGCCTTTCCTGCCCTCTGCTCCTGCTGGCCCTGGGTATGGGGCGGGCTGGGAATGTGCTGTGCCTATCGCAGTTCTCCCTAAGGTAGGGCTTCCAGGGCTGGTTGTGGAGAGGGTTCAGGAGCCCCCACTTTTGGCCTCTAGCCTAAGCCGTCAGTGCCTGCAGTCTGGTTAGAAATGGACGAGTTTGGTTTCCATTTGACTGTTGGCTCTTGTGTTAGTCGGGGTTCTCTAATGGGACAGAACTAATAGGATAGGTGCGTATATGAAGGGAAGTTTATTAAGGAGCATTGACTCACATGATTAGAAGGTGAAGACCCGCAATAGGTTGTCTGCAAACTGAGAGGCCAGGAAGCCAGTGCGAGTCCCAAGACCTCAAAAGTAGGGAAGCTGACAGTGCAGACGTCAGTCTATGACTGAAGGCCCGAGAGCCCCTGGCAAACTACTGGTGTAGGTCCATGAGTCCAAAAGCTGAGGAACTTGGAGTCCGATGTTCGAGGGCAGGAAGCATCCAGCACGGGAGAAAGATGGAGGCTGGAAGACTTGGCAAGTCTGCTCTTCCATCTTCCCCTCCTTGCTTTATTCTAGCCCCACTGGCAGCTGATGAGATGGTGCCCACCCACACTGAGGGTGGGTCTGCCTCTCCCAGCCCACTGACTCAAATGTTAATCTCCTTGGGCAACACCCTCACGGACACACCCAGGATCAATACTTTGCATCCTTCAACCCAATCAAGTTGATACTCAATATTAACCATCACAGCTCTCACTGTGTGTGGCCTAAGTCTACAGGCTGGAGCCATTGGGAGGAAGATGAGGGGGTGTTAGGAGTGACCCCACAGCCTCCCATATTCCCTACTCATGGATCACACCTGGCGCCAGGCCAGCCTTCTCCCTTCCACCCCCGCCCCTTACCTCTCACCCAGCCCCATGGGTTCCGCCTCCTTTCTGTCATTCTCTCTGCTTGCACCTGTGCTGGTGGGGTGGGGTCCAGGCACTAATGCTCACCTGTACCCAGCCTCCCCAGCCGCCCCTGCCACAGAAGCCTCTTCCCTGAGTCTGTCTACTCCCCATCTCCCTTCCCCTTGTTAGCAGTTAATACAATTAATAGCACATGTGAAGTGCCAGGCTCTGCGCTTGGCCCAGAGTTTGCACTGAGGACTCATTGCCGTCATCATGTCTGTCCTTGTTCTTGTTGTTATTACTGGATTGGAGTCAGAAGCAGGTTCGAATCCCAGCTCCACCACCCTTTAGCTGCGGTCCTTGGGCTACATGCATAATCTCCCCGAATATCAGTTTCTCCTCCATAAAACAGGAATTATAATTGCTCCCTTCTATTGTTGCTGAGATAATTAAATTAATTACATGTGCAAAATGTCAGGTCCCTTTCCCTCCTGGAACAGGGAAAACCGTGTCTACCCCAGGAGAAAGTCATCCTGTGTCCCTCCTTAGAGTTTCTGCAGGATCCCAGGGAGATAACATGTGAAAAGTGGTTTGTGAATGCTGAAGTGCTATAAAAATGGTTAGAATGACGATTACGCATTACAGTTTAGGGCAGCTGGGACAGAAGCTGTGGTGAGGTGAAGGTCTAGGCTCCTGCCTCTCAAGGGTGTCTCAGAGTCATGGGGGCAGTGTTGGGAGGAGACAGAACTGATGAGGAGACCATGGGTTGTGTGTTAGTTGGAGTCAGCTGGAGTCCGGCAAACTCCCCAGGTCCTTCTCCACCCTGGACTCTGGCATCCATCTGCCCATTCGATGAGCACTCCACAAAGGCCCTTCCAAGCTGGACACCGCCCTGAATGCAGGGGCTGGAGGGGGCAGGAGGACAGCCTCATGGTGCTTACCGTCTAGAGGTGAGACGGTTAGATAAGCAGTTGGCAAGCAAGGCACGCTGCCCGCAAGCCTTCTTCTGTGGAGTCGCCCATTGCATGCCAGGCCTGCCCCTTTCCATGGGTTCAGTTCTCCCAAGGACTCTGTCTTATTTCCCTGCATAGCCCCAGCACCTGACCCAGGGCCCCACACCTAGAAGGTGTTTGATAAGTAAGTGTCAAATTGGACCAGCTCAGTCAAAGCTGACTTCTGTGCAGTAGAGGGCCCGACACACAAGGTTATTTTTTTAACATTGTATAGGAAATAAGTAGTTGAGGACTGCATCTTTTCAGGCAATTTTTTTGAAAGACCCAGCTCCTGGGTTCTGAGGAGATGGGAGGGCCCATCCTCTGTCCTCGTCCATCACCATCGTGTGCACTGCAGTGGACCCCAGACGCTCTGGGATTAACTCTCCCTGCAGGTGGCCCCTGTGCTCTGGGCTCTGACAGCTTCCACCCTGCAGGCTTTTCTTCCAGCCACGGGGATCTGAGCTGGGGCAGCTGCCCTGAAATTGCTCAAGTGTGTATTTCCTCTGGGTTCCCATCACTTTCCTGCTTACCCAGAAACAAGCATGCTGAGGGCAAAGCAGGGGGCTGCTGTTGCTAGTTTCTAGTTTCCTGCGGTGGTTTTCCAAGTGGGATCAGAGAGACGCTCTGCTGCCTTTTGTGCCTGATGCAGTATCTGAGCCTTCTCAGCCTTCACGGGCAGCCCTCTGGCCACACCCTTATCACAGCTTTTCCTGGCCCCGTTTCCTCACCTCCCAGCACCGGTCGTCAGACTGCTCTTTCTTTAGAAAGGCAGCACTTTTTATATCACTCCAGCGTGCAAAAATACTTCTTACATCCGCCCCCTCTTATCTGCAGGGTAAAATCCAAACTCTCTTCCTTGGCATTGGAGCTTTCTACCCTCTTGAGTGTCGCCTCCTCCTCCTTATCTCTCCAGCGCTGCATGCCAACTCAACCACCCTGCAGCTCCTCCCGAAACACTGTCTGTATCTCCCCAGCTCCCTGCCTCCCTGGAAGCTTTCCCCACATCGAAGCCCTCCTGCTTTCTGGTGCTGGCAGGGTCTGTCTGCTGGAAGCCAACTCTAACTCTGCATTCTGTTACTTTATCTGCACTGTCTCACGGCATTCATCCCTTTCCCCGTATGTACACAGAACATGTGCCACCATCTACATATGCACACATGCATGTGCGTATATATATCCTGGAGGCTATTCATCCCAGGGCCTCAGGCTTCTCCCCGAGCCCACCGCCCCACTGGGAGGCAGCTCTTGGCTTCTTTCTGAGCTCCTGCACAGAATCCATTTGCATGGCAGGACTGAGCAATGCCGATTTACTGAACAGTCTGTCAGGGAGCCCAGGAGGATGACACGTCATCAAGTCTATCACAGGCAATCGAACATCCCCACCAGGACGCCGCTCATACCCTGGGATCCTCTCTCAGCGTGGAAGGGCCCAGCAATGGATGGAGACCTGGAACTGCGCCTGGGATGCCGTGTGGCTCTTCCTGGACCAGCTGCTTGCTCAAGTGTCCAGGTCTCAGGTCACTCAGAGAAGCAGGCCACATCCCAGAGAAATCCCGACTGTGGTCAGAGTTCTGCTGTCCACTGCTCCTGACACTCCTGGAAGCACCTTACAAGTGGGCTTGGCTGTTCTGCCCTGACCTGGACACCTGAGCAAGTACCTGGTTCAGGAAGAGCCATACAGCATCTTCCTGGAGGGGTACTAGTGAGACCAAAATCCAGTACCCCTCAGAGCTCACAGCACACCTTTGCAGCCAGTGGTTGTTGATGAGCAGAGTTGTTTGATTTTGCTCCACCATCATGGTACTTGTGCTTGAAGAAACAAATGCAATATTTGGCCGGGTGTGGCAGCTCATGCCTGTAATCCACTTTGGGAGGCCGACACGGGTGGAGTTTGAGACCAACCTGGCCAGATGGTGAAACCCCATCTCTACTAAAAATACAAAAATTAGCCGGGCGTGGTGGCACATGCCTATGGTCCCAGCTACTTGGGAGGCTGAGGCAGGAGAATTGCTTGAACCCAGGAGGCAGAGGTTGCAGTGAGCCAAGATTGCGCCACTGCACTCCAGCCTGGGTGACAGAGCAAGATTCCATCTCAAAAAAAACAAAAAAACAAATGCAATATTTATTCTTTCCCCTCATCTTCCAAGCTGAGATAATCATCACAACCAGCATGGAGTAGGTACCTGCAATGTTCCAGGCCCTGTTATAGGCACCAGGCACCCCTCAACTCACTTCATCATCACCACCAACTCCAGAGTGGACCAACAGAGAAGTTCATTAACTTGCCCAGGATCTCACAGCTAGTGAGCGGCAGACGTGGGATTTGAACCTGCCCGTCTTGTTCCAGAGCCTGAGCTCCCAATGGCTTTGCAGCAAGCACTAACAAACATAGAGTCACCCTCGGTGTCCGCAGGGCATTGTTTCTAGGACCTCCCAAGGAGACTCACATCCGAGGATGCTCAAGTCCCTGATACAAAATGTCATGACATTTGCATATAACCAACGCACATCCCCCATGTGCCTCAGATCACCTACTTAAAGCACTTATAATTACTATAACACCGTGTATAATGCAAATGCTTTGTAAATAGTCATCATCCTGTGTTGTTGAGGGAATAATGACAAGAAAAGCCTGTGCATGTTGAACACAGACTAAGCTTTCTCTGAATATTTTCTATCCCTGGTTGGTTGAATCCATGGATGTGGATCCCATGGATATGGAGGGCCACCTGTGCCTGAGGAAACCCGTATTTCAGAGTTGATTCAGGTGAAATACCTTCCCGCATGGGCTTTGTGGGAGCTCAGCGGGAGAGCGTTTTCTTCTCTGCCATGGCAGCAGTTTCAGCTGGTGTGGTCCCTCCAGGGCCCGGTGGGCACCGACTCTTGTTTGCAGCAGCGAGCGCTGTGAAAGCCTGACTGCTCAGCATCTCAGCGTGGTGTTCGCTGACCTGGCATCAATGCTATGATGCTGTGGGGTCAGGGTGGTTGCGCTGAAAGGGAGGTTCTGCAACAGCAGCTATCCTCCCTACCCAAGCTTCTGCTGATAGCTCCTCAGGGAGACCTTCCTGGGAGATGCTGTCTATGTGGCCTCCTGCAGGTCTCCGTGGGGCTGCTAAGGCATGAGGCAGCTGAGCCCCCTCTAGGAAAGGGTGTGCCCCCCCAACCCACACCTGCCCCTGCCTCAGTCCACTGCCTACAGGGAGTGAGTGGGAGAAGATGTGATGTGTCACCTGGAAGTTGATACGCATTCCAAGTGAGTTCCTCCAGACTTCTAGAACCTTCCTGAGCTGTGGTAGCCATGGAAACCCAGCACTGGATCTGCCAACTCTCAAGCCTGGGGCATCCTCTGAACTGGAAACAGGCCCCTCAGTCAGTGGCAGCACAGTCAGTTCCGGAAATGGCACAGCCAGGGGCCTTGAATGAGAGAGGAGTCCTGCAAGCTGATGCTGCTCACACCCCAGCATTCCCCGCTACCACTCACTAGCAATGTCCCACCTGGGAAAGAGGGAGCCACGTCTGTCTCAACCAGGAGCCGTAGCAACACATTCTCTTGAGAAGCACCGAGCTTTGAGCAAGCCCTTTGACACCTCTGGGTCTCAGTTTCCCATCTGTGCAAAGGAATGCAGTCTGGACCAGTGATTCTCAGTCCTGGCTGCACGTTAGAATCACCTGGGAGGGGCGTGCTTTAAAAGACGGCAATGCTGGGGTCCCCTGCCAGGAGACTCCATTCGCTTGGTCTGGAATGTTCCAGGGATGGACACTTTTGGAAGCTCCCCAGGGGGTTCTGGCATGCCTCCAGGCTGAGAAACTCTGGCTAGGTGACCTCTGAGGTGGGTCCCACTTGCAAGGGACGCACAGTAGTTAAATGCAGAAGGGCTGAGAGAGGTCATCATTTTCCTTTGTGTGCCTTTGGGATCTTGGATGCAGCAAAAGTCGATTTATAAGCCCCAGCTAAGATGTGATTTGCTCTCTCCTTTCCCTCAGAGCTTCCTTCTGAAAATCACAAGGTGAACCCAGACCAGGCATAGCCCTGAGCTCCACTCCTCTCTGGGCTGCAGCCACTGTGGCTGGACCCGGACCAGGAGCGCAGTTCGTGACCAGCGAATGAGCCCACTGAAGCCACTTACAAATATTTAACTGTGGGAGGACATTGGGTTGTTTTTATTTTATGTCCAAAGGTGACGGTGTGAACCAGTTAGGAATGTGGCTCTGAAGTGAAATTACCCAGATTTGAATTGCAGGAGCACTGCTTTCTATAATAGTTGCATAACCTTGAGGGAGACCCTCCCACCCTGTGACTCCTTTTCCCCATCTGTGAAAAGGGTGACGAGCTGTGAATTGTGCTATCCAGATTTGAACCCGCCAAACGTTCTTTCTGCTCTGTGGTAGCTGAAGCTTACATCCCTGCTGCGGTGGGAGGGGGTTGTACAAGATGACCTCGCCTCCTCTTTTGTTCCTTGTGGTTGACTTTTTAGTTTTGGGGGCCACTGTTTCTGGGAGCTTCTTCCCAGAGCTTCCTGACAGAGAAGTGACAGTGCTGTTTCTCTCTCAAATGTTGCCCTTTCATTACCTGCTTTACCCTCGGGGCCCTATAATCATTTTTCTTAGTCGTCATTTGTGTCGGGCCAGTCCCCGGCTGCCTGATGAATGACCGGCCACATCTCACTGCACTCTGCACCGACTGAACACCTCCTCTCGCCTGGGCCCCTGCTTGGCCTGGGATGATTTATGGAAGTCGAAGGCAGGATGACTCCTAATGACCTGTGCGAACCAGGACCCGGGGCGGGCGCAGCTGAAACGCTGGAGTGCTTGATAATTAAATGCCTTCCGGGGTTGGGTGTGTGTTTTCAAGGCTCAAGAAAGAAACGTACTATAGCTTTCAGTAGAAATACAGGAATTGGCCAGGTGCAGTGGCGCACCCTTGTAATCCCAGCACTTTCGGAGGCTGAGGTTGTCGGATCACGAGGTCAAGAGATCGAGACCATCCTGGCCAACGTGGTGAAATCCCATCTCTATTAAAAATTAGCTGGGCGTGGTGGCCTGTGCCTGTAGTCCCAGCTATTCGGGGGAGGCTGGGGCAGGAGGCTGGGGCAGGAGGCTGAGGCAGGAGAATCGCTTGAACCCAGGAGGCAGAGGTTGCAGTGAGCCGAGATCGTGTCACTGCACTCTAGCCTGGTGTCAGAGCAAGACTGTCATAAAAAAAGGAATTGAAACCCTCCAACTCCCTTGCATCAATGGCTTGAGGTTGTTATATATTTTTCAGTTATACTTTCCTGTATATTATGGTTTACAAACACATTTTATTTTAAAAATTTTAAATGTCTAGCTTTTGCAACCCCAGGCTGGCTGAGCAGGGCTATGTGAATGAGTCCATCTCCTCAGATTTTGAACAAGTTACTCAATGTCTATTGATCCTCAGTTTCCTCATCTATAACATGGGGATAAGGATACAGTACTCATACAATTTGAGAATTACATCAAAAACATGATGGGGCATGATGTAGGTGATCTGGAAATCTTGGGTCCACTTTCCTTTGGCCAAATCTTTACTTAGGTTTGGCTAATTTGGTGTCAAACCAGGGAAACTTCCAACTTATAGGGAAAGGCAGCCCTGGACTTACACCCTCCTCAGTCCACGTAGCGATGCCTCTGGGGCCCGGTGCCACCATCTCCAGCCTGCCTCTGTGGTCAGTGGCAGGGCCTTGCTGCTGGCAAGGTCAGACTCTCCTGGTGCCCACCTCAAGCAGAGCCTCCTGTCCTCTAAGCGGAAGATCTTTGAGGCCTTCTGTGCACTTCACAGAAGTGCTCTTGGGGCTGTGACCCTATTTCCCACAGGAGTGACCTCAATACCCATCTGGACATTGCCTTCTCCGCTCCCCGTGTCTCACTTCCCCACTCCCTCACTCCTGCTTCTGGGATCTCCTCCCAAATAAACCACCTGCACCCCTGCCTGGGTCTCAGGCTCTGCTTTTGAGGGTGCCCAATCCAAGACAGGCAGCTTTTAGGAACTTGCAGAGTGCCAGCCTTGTACTTGGGTGAGTCAACCTGCCCTGAAGGCAACCTGGTTCTCCTCTGTGTCCTGGAGAAGAGGGGAGGCAGCCATGATGTGTGGGAGAACAACCCAGTGCCTGGGGTCTGAGCTCTGGGGGCAGGTCCTGGCTCCCAGCCTTCTTTGTGGTGGGCAGGGACCCAAGGCCTTCTGCTCCTTGTGGTTAAGCCCCACCCCTCTCTTAGCTGATTGGTCAACAGCCAGACACCTAATCCAGGCAAGGAGATGGGAATTCTTCACTCTGAAACTGTGATTCTCTCTGCATGGCACCCCCAACCCAGAGTAACCAGGAGCTGTTGGTGTGTCTGTTCCCTGCCCAGTGAGGGAAGCCAGGGCAGAATAAGAAAGAAGCCACAGCCCCCGTGAAGCAGGAAGGTGGTAGGGCTTCTTGGTGGTGCTTGGGTCCCTGGTCACTGCTGTGTGAAGCGGAGTTCTGCCCCTATGGTGGCTGCACACTCATCCCGTGTTGCAGGACTAGCCTCCCCTTCCAGTGTCATTTTTGCCTAGGCAACTTCAGTTTGGTTCCTTTTACAAGCAGCCAAATTGTGCATGCAGACACGAAACCTGGTCTATCTCAGTAAAATCTATGGTTCTAGGTACAGTGTACTTCCCAGCAGGTAAGTGCAGCCTAAAAGGAGCACTCAGGAAAAAGAAGAGAGGGAAGTAACCGGGATTGAGCTTCTGGAATGTTCCAGACACTGAACTCACCTCCTGTGAGAGAGCAGTGAGTCACACAGGAGACACTTAGCTGCAAGAAACAAGACACGTCCGACAGAAACAAGCACATGTTTATTACGCACTCATCAGAGAGACTGAAGTACTTAGTAGCTTGATGTTGCAACCAACCACTCAGTTGCTTTCCATACTTCAGAACCACTGTCTTCAGTTTCTTTCTTCCTGGTGGTCATTTCTGCCTTTCTTCCTGGTGGTCATTGCCTCATGTCACAAGGTGGCTGCTATGGCTTCAGTCTTCACAACCATGTCCCAAGAAGAAAGGAAAAGGCAAACCTCCAACATACATTGGCCAGGTATGCCCACAAATGTGTCCTATGGTCATTCCTACCTGAGAGCCAAGATCCCTCTTTCCAACCTCTAGTCTAGGAGTTGACAAAGGAGAAAGGAACTGGGAATAGCTGTGGGTTGGCCAATGAATTGTGTCTTTCCCTAGTATCATGAGTGCACATAATGGTAATAAGAACAAGCTGTGTCTGGGAATGGCAGGAACTGGATATGATCAAATCTTAGAGTGTGTGGACAAAATGATGGGAAATGGTGATGTTGACAGGCAAGATGAAGGGGTCCTGGCATGGTCTTGGGGACCACTGAGGCTCCTAAGGCAGGTGGACCCAGGAAGGGGTTATTTCAGGACTATATTTAAGGTCTAGAAAGATCCCTCTGGCTGTTACCTGGAGGGTGGTTAGGAGGAGAGTTGAACTGGAAACAGGGGAGAGGCATTTGCAGTACCTGTCCTGTGTATTGAAGAGAGTATTTTTAGGTGCAGAATTTAGAGTAACTGCTTTCTGAGTTACTTATTGGATCAAGGAAGTGACTATACAGACAACTGAGACGAAACTAAAACTGATTAGAAATACAGGAGAATTTATCCTAGTGGGGAAGTAGACTATGAGATGGCACCTTCATCTGATTTTTGATTTGATGGAAGTGGCTTTTATTTGCATTTCTGTGTGCATAAGCAAATTCCAGGCTACATTAAGTTACTGACTCAGCCCTTGTAAAACAAGCTCAAGGTTATTATGTCCAGGTGAGATCGAGTACAAATAACCTTAGCGCTATAGTATAGGACATTATACTCTCTAAGTATTTCCAACAAATGAAAAATGAGAAGTATCGCACGCATTTCTTCAGATGGATCTGCTGGCTTTGTAAGAGAGGACACGGTGTACTGATATAGGTATTAAACATTCAAACTGTGATAATTAATTTTAAGTGATGTATGCTTATTACAGAAAAACTAGAAGATAGTAAAAGCAGTTAAGAAGAAAACATTAAAACCCATAAAAACAAAATCACTGTTAACCTCTTGGCTCATATTCTTTTTTTATCCCTGTGGGTAAGTTTCTATACAATATTCATAATCATGATCAATATAAAATTTTGTCTACTTTTTCATCTAGTCTTGTAGGCATTTATTCATGCTAACATTGTCTTCATAAACTTTACTTTTCATGATTACATAACATAAAGCTTTCTCAACCCTTGTTATTGAACATTTGGGCTGCTGGGTTTTTTTTTTGCCATAATAAATAACGTGATGATTATCATTGTCTATAAATCTTTGTCTTCATAGAAGACTATTTCTTGAAGACTGATTCTCAGAAATGGAATTGCTATCTCAAAGGGAATAAACATTTTTAAAGCTGTTGATACCTATTGCTGGTTCAGAAATTCAAACTTGTGATAAACGTTAAATTAAAAGCAGACAATGCAGCAAGAAAGCCCGCTTTCCGTATTCTTTCCCTTGGCAGCCTGGAGGCTGGGTCCCAATGTCTGTGGACGATTTATTGCCTTATTTCTAAATAGGATCAATACACCCAGAAGCCCCAGTGTAATGAGATTCAAAGGGACCCCGACTCCTGAACGAATCCATCAATTGGACCAGAATATTAAGACCAGCAAAAGCGAAAATGGCCCTAATGAATCTTGATATTGAAACAAAGATTAGGGCATTTTGAGAAGAAAGTATTTTATCTCATCTATATTTTCCGTACCTTGTATGATTAGGAAGCTCACAGAAATTGAACAGGTTCATCTGTTTCATAGTATATGGTGTTTCTACACACTAGAGCTTGCTCTGACCCCCAGTACCCTCGCTCAAAATGTATTCCCAGAATAGTCATTGCCTGCCTGCCATTGCCCAGGGTTTGTGCAGAGCACTAGGCATATGGTCTCCTCCTCATCAAGGAGCTATGGTCTGGTGTTTCCACTAGTTTCCCAGGATCAGCTGCCAGCTCTGCCATTGCTAAGGCCTCTGAGTATCTCTTTTTTAAAGCAGCTCTGTGAGATAGGCATTATCATCCTCATTTTACAGATGGAGAAACTGAGGAAGAGGTTAAGTAACCTGCCCAAGGCCACACAGGTACTAAGTTCCAAAGCCGGTCGTATTAATAAAGTTTTATTTTCTATAGTTTGTGATGTTTTGCCATCTTGGAGCCTTGTTGGCCAGAGAAAAATGGCCCCTGCCAGGGCTAGTAAATTCCTAGGGATGAAAATGACTGCCCTGTGGGCACGCCTTTCATATGTAAGCCAGATAATCCAGAGCCTGGCAGGTTTCCAGCCTCCTCCGTTATCTAACACAGCAAGCCAACATTTCCCCTGCTCCATGTCACCCCAGGCCCATGTATCAGACAACTAGAGAACATGCAAAAATATAACCCAGTACATGCAAAATATTTAAAACTCTCCAGTCCTAGGGCCTCCCTGCCTCACCCATTTCTTCCCATAGAACCCACAATCAAGGCTTTGGGTCAGGTTGTCTCCACACTCCTCTGCTACCTGCTTCCCTGTGTGGCCCTGCATGGCGTGGCATGCCCCTTCCTCTAGGGAACTGTGAGTCATAAACTCTTCTTTCAAACACAGTTGTCTCTATGTCTGTCACATTACCATACCTAATTAAAACACAATCCTGGGTGCATTTTGGAACACTCGTGCACTCTTTTACCATCAGACATCTTTTACAAGAACAGATATATTTCCTTGAAAGTAATTTGGTGGAAACACTGATAATGCTTTGTTCACTGATCCTAGCTCATTTTCTTCATAAAGGCCTATCTACTGCAGTTATAAAAATATTTTTTCTCATTCCAGTTCTTTCCTATCACTTTTGCAAAACTGGTATCCTGCTCTCATTCATCCATCCATCCATTTATTCATTCTTACATACATGTCTTCCCTAAATACATACATACACACACACACAAACACACACACACACACACACACACACACACACACACACACACACAGAGTGGAGTGCTGGATGGGAGCTGGCTCTTCCTGGCTTTTGAGAGCCAACTGCATGCATCTCTTACCAACATATCAGGGGCTTAAAATCAGCCATAGTGGGAGTGTTTATACCACAGAAATTTAAAAATGCCAAAAATCAGGTCTTGTTTTTTTTTTTGAGAGCCAGTTGTTAAACATTTGCTTCTTCCCACCAGGGCCTGAGAGCAACAAGTTTCCTCTTCATCTTGGACCCTGCCACCTTGGGAAGTTGCAGCGGGCCAAGCTGGGCTTTTCTGCATGTTTTCTCATTCTGAGGAAACTGTAGGCAGCCAGGGAACCAGGCTCACCTATCTGAAGAGAGGCCCCTCTCTGTAAAGCGATCCCTTGCTGGGGTTTTAAGTGGCATGTGAAGCGTTCCCTCCATGGCTTCACACACATTCTAGCAAGTCTCACTGTAACTTCATTCATGAACGTATTCCCCAATACTTAGAGCTGTCTATGAAACAGGCTAAGGCTTCCCTGGCACAACTGGTGGGCCCCCAGCAGAGGACACATCCAAGTTTGGGCAACCATCCACCACAGATGCTCGATGTGGGGGTTCTGGTTTTGAGAAAGGCCAGAAAACCCCACAAGTTCAGAAGGCATAGAAAGACTTCAGAAGGCATAGAAGGATTTCAGAAGGCATAGAAAGGGAAGAAACCCATTGGTTCTGAAGAAACATCTGTTAGACAAATAGGGACATGGTGCTACTTACAAATTCAATAAAGGGGCATCCCCCACCCCACTGCCAAAAAAAAAAAAAAGAGAGAGCACCTGAGAGCAGGGACTTTATCTTATTTCCCCTCAAACACCAAAAAAGCGTCTTGCTCAGGGCTACACACATCGAAGATCCTTGACGAACGCTGGCAGGGGATGAGGTAGAGAGGGCATTGGTTGGCCAGGTGCGGTGGCTCGCACCTGTAATCCCAGCACTTTGGGAGGCCGAGGCGGGCGGATCATGAGGCCAAGAGATCGAGACCAGCCTGGCCGACATAGTGAAACCTCGTCTCTTCTAAAAATACAAAAATTAGCTGGGCGTGATGGCACGCGCCTATAGTCCCAGCTACTCAGGAGGCTGAGGCAGGAGAATTGCTTGAAACCAGGAGGCGGAGGTTGCAGTGAGCCAAGATTGCACCACTGCACTCGTGCCTAGTAACGATGTGAGACTCTGTCTCAATAAAAAAAAAAAAAAAAAAAAAGGAGAGGGCATTGGTTGAGGAATAAGGGAGGCCACTCCAGTCTCAGCCATGACTGAGTGGGGTGATGATTGTGGGGTCATTTTCTCTTTGGAAATCTGTTTCCTCAACTGATTATACAAGGACACACTCTAGATAATTCCTTTGAAATAACTAGTATGTTAATCAAAAGCGCCACAATTCACACCAATTCTGTTTATAACGTAATGTGGATCATAAACACAAACATTACTTAAAATATAAAAATTAGTGACCAGATGGAGCAGATTGACTAGATTCTTAAATTTTGAAGCTTTTTGAAAGGCTTGAATTTTAGATTTCGTTCCCTGTGGGAAATGCTGACTATTCCCTGAGGAAATCTGTTGGGACCAGGTTGCATCCAATAAAAATCACATTAAGTTGAACTGGGTTTAACCTGTCCTTGGTCAGCAGCCCCCTGTTTACATTTTCTCAAGAACAGTTGCTCTTGGGGTTGTTTCACATGTATTTCTCTGTGCCTCGCTTAAGAGCATAGGCCATGAAGTCTGACGGATCTTGTTTAAAATCCCAGCTCCACTAATATTGCTAAAATTATCACACTACCTAAAGTGATCTACAGAATCAATGCAGTCCCTATCAAAATGCCAATGCCATTCTTTACAGAGATAGAAAAAAAAATCCTAGCATTTACATGGAACAATAAAAGACCTCAAATAGCTAACACAAGGCTGAGAGGGAAATAAAAGCTGGAGGCACCACACTCCCTGACTTCAGAATATACTACAAAACCGTAGTAACCAAAACAACATGTACTGGTATAAAAACAGACATATAGATCAATGGAATGGAATAGAGAACACAGAGACAGACCCACATATCTACAGCTAATTGATTTTCAACAGAGGTGCCAAGAACATACATAGGGGAAAGAACAATCTCTTCAACAAATGGTGCTAGGGAAACTGGATATTCTCATGCAGAAAATTGAAACTAGACCCCTATCTCTCACCACTTATAAAAATCAACAATGGATTAAAGACTTAAATGAAGACCAAAACTATGAAACTACTGGAAGAAAACATATGAGAAATGGTTGGAGGACATTGGTCGGACGACATTCGTAAGGAGCAAATATTTTATAGATAAGACTTTAAAAGTGTAAGCAACAAAAGCAAAAATATGCAAATGGGATTACATCAAACTAAAATCCTTCTGCACAGCAAAGGAAACAATCAACAGAGTGAAGAGACAGTAGAATGGGAGAAAATGTTTGCAAACTATCCATCCAACAATTACACATTTCTCCCATTCTACAGATTTGGATGTATAGTTGCAACTATACATCCAAATCTGTAGAATGGGAGAAAATATTTGCAAACTGTGCATCCAACAAGACATCAATGTGCAGAATATACAAGGAACTCAACAACACCAAAAAAACAAGCAATCTGATTTTAAAATGGGCAAAAGATCTGGTTGCAGTCAACAGCTGGATGATTTATTTCCCTCTGGGCACCTAACCCTGCTTTTGGTGGTCAAGGCCAGTGTACTCAGCCTGCAAGGAGGTCATGTGGCCCCTGCATGACTAGAAGGGTTTGAATTTCAAGAGACAAACTCGAAGAGCTAGGCAGGGCTAAACAGGACAGGATATTCTGTAAGTCTTGCTAAGATGCTTGGCTGCATCCTAAAAGCAGAGAAAGACAGTGGCCGTTTGAAGTGATGGGATGATGTCATCAGCTTCCCAGGAATTCTCGCTGCTGTGTAGAGTGGATTGAGTAGGGGCAGCCTGAAGCAAGGAGCCTGGTTAGGAAACTGTCCCTGCGGTCTAGCTAAAAGGCGCTCATAGGCTGGGCTGGGAGAATGGCCATGCACGGGAGTGACTGACAGAGCAGGTAACTCCCATTCTGTACTTTCCAGGCATTTTAAATCTGTGAAGTAGGTCAGGCTGGTTCTTCGTTGATTTACAGATCAGAGTGAGAGAAAGGGCAGTGACAAAGTGGTCCCCAAGTATGACCTTCCCATGTCTGCTATGCATCCCCACCGAAGGCTGCATGACCTTGGGGGTTAGGTGAATGGTGTCAAGGGCATTCGCGCAGGTATTGGTCTCTCCTATTGGGCGGTGTTCTCGAATTGAGGAGCTTGTCTTCACAAAGGTCTGGAACTAAGTAGGGCATGGACTAGTGTCCCCATTTTTGCCCTCATTTTCTGATCCCCCAGGGCTTTCCCCCTCCCCATTGCATGGTCGTTTCCCTGCATGGAGTCTCGCCATTGTCTGCTTCACAGATTTGCTTCCTCCACTGGACTCTGAAGGGAGGCTGTAGCCTAGTCGCCACCAACTCCCCAGGGCATATGAATCCCTGCTGTGGTTTGATAGAATTGTCCCATCACAGAGCCCACTGGTTAAAGTCAGGGGTCCTCTCTGATATCCCCACATGTGCAGTGCAGTGAGCTTCCTGCAGGCACCCCATCATAACGTCTCAGTCAGCTCTCCCAAGCGGAGCCTTTATCTGACTCTCTTTAGCACACTGTTACTTCGGTTAACCCAGCATTTCCTTCTGTTCTGGCATTATAGCTTGCTTGCTTTTCTGTTTTACTCACTCAAATATGAGGCCCTTGAGGACACATGTGTCTGGGTTTTATTTATCTCAACATTCTCCATAGCCTTGAACACCTGGCATATAATAGGTACTTGAAAATGAGTAAATAAATGAGTGAATGAATAAACAAGGAAATGAATGAATGAGTGAATGAGTGAATCAGTGAATGGTCAGCTCTTCTTGTTAAAAAGTGCTTCTTTACCTACAACTGAAATATGTCTCCTGTTAACCATCACTTTCTGAGCTGATTCTACTCTTTGACTCCACGCAGAGCACTCTCCTCTTCCTCATGGCACCTTCTCATATAGTGGAGCCTCAGGGGTTTGCTTTCTGTCTTTTGAACATGTCAACCTGTTCCTGCCCAGCTTGACCCCAACTTGGGGCCTTTGCACTTCTCTCTCTTATGGCCAAGCCCTTTGGCCCTATTGCTTTCTACAGGTGGATATTCCTTGCCATTTGGGTCTTAACTCAAATGTCACCTTCTCAGAAAGATCTTTACTAGCCACTCAATCTAGAGCACCTCTGCCCGCAACCCCCTTACACCTCTTTATCTCTCTGGGCTGAATTCTGGATAATTTCCTCAGATCTACCTTTCAATTTGCTAAATCTGCCTTCATCCATGTCTCGTCTACTGTTTAGCCTGCCCGTAGAGGTCTTCTATCAGTTATTCTATTTTTCATTTATAGAACATATATGCAAATATCATGATCACTAATATTTTTAAGTCTTCTTTTAGAATTCCTATTACATGAACTACCCACCCCCCAAAGTGATCTATCGTATTGATTGCATCTGCTGATTATCTCTCAGATGTTGGCTATCTGTAATTCCTGTGATATTTTTAGATGCAACTTTATCAGAAATTATCATCTTTTAGTGTCCCACATGGGTTTTGGAAGTGACCCTGCGGTATTCATCACTTCTTAAACGGTTGTTCCATTAATTTATATTGAATGCAATATCTATGTGTTATCATGTATAATGCAGGGAAAGAATGTTGCCTTCTTGTGTTCGATATCACTCACCTGCTTCTAGTGACAGCTACTACAAGTTTAACTCATAGTGGAGCATCACTCAATGCAGCAGTACCCAGATGCCAGGTACTTAGGAGCTTAACACATAAGAATCCCCCCCCCAGCTTAATGCGTGAGCATGGAGCTCACTGGAAACACAGATTTCTGAGATCGGCCTCATGAACACTGAATTCATAAATCTGAGATTAAGCCTAAGAATCTGAATTCTTATGAAGCTCTCCAAGGGATTCTGATTTATATATAAGTTTGGATACCATTGATCCTATAAGCTTTGAGGATTTAAATTTGGTTTATTTTTGTCTTGCTTATTCCTACCGCAAAAAAGGATTTGAAGCTGTGTACCTATAGACAGATAAAAATACATTTTGAAAAGCAGACTAAAGACACCTACACGAACAATACCCTGAGCAAGTGAGACCTGACCTTGCTTTGTGACCAGAGAAACACGAGGTGATGCTGTGATTGACTTCCTCACCAACACACTTGGGGTGGATGCAACCATGAGCTGTGTGTGAGCCATCACTGCCCAGCTCTGAGACTCTCAGCATTGCAGCAAAGCCTGGATTGGAAGAATCAGTCATGGGGCAATTGTAGAACTGCAAAGGGATGCTGTGCACAGACAGGGTTTGCATTTTCCTAGGGTCCCTCTCTGCACACTGTCACATTGCTCAGGTATGTTTATTATCTCTGGCGCTTCCGTGAAGGCTCTTCTTGGCAAACTGAGCTCTGTAGACCCACTCTCCACCACTCACGTCATGCTGAGCCCCTCCCAGCCTGCATTCTCCCATACTTCTTGGCTTCTGCCCAAGCTGTTTCCTCTGCCCAGAAAACTCCTATTTATCTCCAAGACTACTCAAATGTCATCATCTCCAGACAGTCTTTCTTTCACCCTCCTTCATTTTCTTCCTTCCTTTCACCCCTGTGAAATCATATTTTGAGCCCTTACCGTGTCTGGAGTCCCCGCCCCCAACTTCCCTCCACGCCAGCATCTGTCATGCTGCCGGCCGTCACAGGCTCATCTGCCACATCACTCTTTGCTTCTCTATTTTCTTCACGCTGGCTTCACCTGATCCCTCCCTCTCTCTGCAGGGCTTTTGCACAGGCTGCAGGCTCCTTGCCTGACACCCTGACACTGACTCTTGCTATCCTCACCTCCACTGTTACTCCTCCTCTTGCACTGCAGCACCTGGGACGTGTATTTGTTTTGTGATTCCTATGTCACACTCTGTAACCTGAGGAGCATACAGCCTGCCACACGGCAGGTGCCCCACCACCTTTTGTTAGAGGAACAAATGAAGACATCCCAGAACACCCCAATTCGTCTCCTTCTTCTCCAGTTGTTCTCAGCCTTCTTTTGGCCATTGACCCCTTTCAGAAGCTCCTGAACGCTAGAAACCCTCTCTACACAATGTACACAAATGCTTAATTACATAAAATCTCCATATCATTTCAAGGGTGTGAAGCACCCCAAATAAAGAGAGCATTACCTAAGAGCAGCTAATGAATTGTATGATAGATATCTCATGATTTAAGTCCACCACATGTGGAGTTTAAAGTGGGTCTCCCAGTGACGTAAAGGTGGGTACATGTGGATGGCTTCATGTAGAAGCCACTGTGGTTGCTATGTTTCCTTTAAGAACCGATTTCCCTGATTTTGTCATTGCAGAAAGGAAGACAGCACAGAAGCAAACACAGCAAGCTGGAAAATATTTACATCCCTCTCAACGGACCGACAGAGAAGAGGTGGCCCACCGTGGTTCACGATCCTTTCCAGAGAGCCAGATTATAAGCCAAGCAACCATCTTCCTGTCTCAAGTCACTAAGGGGAATATTTCTACTCTGTATGATACCAAGCAGGGGACCCAAGAGATGGCTGTTGACCATAAGAAACACGCATTTATTGGCATGGGTGAGTGGCAGGAAGCCAAGTCTGGAGACCCAAGGACCCAAGGACTTGTCAGCTCTGCTGCTCCGACACTGGGTCACTGTGCACGAATAACTCACCTTCTTCCAACATCCTCTTCTTCATCTGTTTGAGGGTCCTATGCCTACTTGACAGCCAAGTGAGCATGGGTGGGAAAGTGCCTGAACGTTGTCAGATTCTTCCAACACGTCAGGGGCCTTGTTGTGTTTGTGAAATGCAGTTCCTTTATCTTAGGTACTTCACGAACGTCCGTTCAGGAGCACACTTTTGCCATAAGGATGCATTGATTTACCATTCTGCATAGCTTCCATCCAAAATGGGTGATGAGGGGATGGTAGGATCAGGGTTTTAAAAAATCATTGAAGTAGTTATTCTGATATTATAGAACTCCTGCAGATGCTTGGGCTAAGATGGAGTTCTTAACTTGCACAAAAAGTTGTACGCATGTGAACTCTTTCCTAAGGAGAAGGAGCATGGATTTCATCTGATTTGCAAATAAGACTGGTAGCCAAACACCCGAGTAGCCAAGCAGCCCTAGTCTAGGCAAAAAGGACTCTCTCAGGAAACCCAGAGACCGACTCTGCCTCCAACTTGCTGGTGACTTTAAGGCTGACCCTTGGCCTCTATCCACCTCAACTCCTCATCTGTAAAATGGGTGTAGCACAGCCTTCCAGTTGCTGAGTTCCTACTGAGAGGCTGGTTCTGGCCAGGCAGGAAGCTTCCAGACCCAGCGTCCTTGCTTCCAGAGTAAGCGAAGAGCTCTTCTTCTCTCAAACATGTCACTTCAGGCAACTTGTGTCCAGGAGTTGCACCCAACTGACCACAGCACCCCAAAGTGCCCAGGCAGGCAGTCTGTCTCATTTCAGCTCCTTTTGCTGGGCAGTTAAAAAGCAACATGGCCCACTTGCTGTGCTTGGACCCAAGAGAGTCTACTTCCTGTGACACCATTTCCCTCTAAACTGCAGGGCTGTGAGGCCTACTTACACTGACAGCCATGGGCCTGGCAGGGACCTGTGAAATCTCAGTACCACCCAGGGAGATGTAGTGAAAAGCCAGCTGCTGCACGGGGAAACCTCAGTGAGCCACGTTTTCCTGCCCCGGCTGCTGTGAGACAGCGAGTGGCGGCCGGAAGTCAGACCTGGTGGATGGAGTTGGCAATGGGTGTCTCAGATCTCCGCAGATCCTGGGGCAGTGTTCAGTGCTGGGTGGGCAACAGTCAGACCCCACACCACGTTACAGACCTTAGAGAATTTCCTGTCCACAGCAGGTACTGGCGGCCCTTGGGCCAGATTCGGCCCACCAATGTATCACATTTGGCTTACATTTTATGTTTTTTTAACTGTGAATGCACTTCGTGCCAGTGAGCTGGATACTTAAAAATGGTTAAGAAAGTATGTTTCTCTAAAACCCCAAAACATATCTTCTTAACCATATTTAAGTATCAGTTCAGTGGCTCGGAGTGCATTCACACTGATGTGCAGCCATCACCATGATCCATCTCCAGAACCTTCCATCTTGCACAACTGGAAACACTGTATTCATTAAACACTCATTCCCCACTCCCCTGTCCCACAGCTGCTGGCACCCACCCTTCTACTTTCTGCCTCTGTGAATCTGACCGTTCTAGGACCTTGTATGAGTGGAATCATACAGTCTTCATCTTTTCATGACTGGTTTATTTTATCTAGCACAATGTTTTCGAGGTTCATGTGGCAGCATGTGTCAGAGTTTCCTTCCTTTTTAAGGCTGAATAATATTCCAGTGTGCAGGTGGACCACATTTTATCGTTCACACATTGATGGACCTTTGGGCGGCTTCTACCTTTTTGGCTATTGTGAACATTACTCCTACGAACACAGGTGTACAAATATATTCCTATGTTGCATTTTTTAATATTGGAGTTAGCAAGTGGTATTTAAAAACCAAGAGTTTTCATATACAAATCTGGATTTCTGGCTTCTCTTAGAAACTCAGTGTATCTGACAGCATCGGGCCTCTGTCTTCCTGGCCACAGTCAGAGGTGAATGAAGCCAGCTTGCTCCCTCCCCTGCTGAGAGGCATCCCTGCCAGTGGACTACAGGGCCCCAACTCCTTTCCCTCCACTCACTGGAAAACCTGCCTGGGTTCCACAGTCTGTGGCTTGGTGACACCTCATCCACTCAACACCCTCACACCCTCATGTTATGGATGAAAATGCGGAGGCCCAGAGAGGAAGAGTGGCTGGGACCCGAGGTCTCACAGGCCAGAAAGCGATAGAACAGCTGAAATGTAGGAAGGGCCTGCAACTGGGCATTACAAAGCCTTGATTCTACTTCCACCTCTGCCACCTGCCTTTCCCAGGGACCTGGAACAAAGTCCTTTAACTTTCTGAACCTAAGTTTTTTCCTCTTTGGAGGAAAATGGGAGAAATGGCACCTTCTTTTGCAGCCTCATGACGTACTGTGAAGACAGAAGGAGATGATGAGCAATCACCGTTAAATGCAGTTGGGATGGGAAGGGGCGTTACTAAAAGCACAGGCCATGTCAGGCAACCTAGCATCTGGGGGTCTGTTTCCTTATCTGCAAGACAGGAAAGGGGGACACACCTTTCCCCACAGGGCTAGTCCTAGGATCAACTGAGGCAGAGAAGGAAAAACATCCAGCAGAGGGCTAGGCACCCAGCAGATGCTTCACAAACGCTACTTTCTAATAAGTAAGGTCACATCCAAGGATTCCAAATCCCCTTCCTGCAGAACACAACCCAGCCAGAGATGTAACATCATGGGAGTGACCAGCTTCAGGGTCTATTGGCCTGATTTCAAAACGGAAGCTGGACATTTTAGCCACTGAGGGCGCTGGGCAGCTGAGCCCATCTCTCTGATCTGCAAACTCTTCCATTGTTTAGTGGAGAAAATATCACTGTCCTTGACAGCACAGGGGGAAATGAGAAAGGGAAGGTGCTTTGCACATAGCAGACACTCAGTAAGGCTAATTCCTTTCCTTGCCTTTTCAAGCAGAAATCTATTTTCTAGGTTAAAAAGATGGGATGTTTTCCAAATATCTTCCAAAAAAAAAAAAGGAACAAGGGAAAGTATGGTTTCCAGCTTCCCACTGAGGTTTGTCAGTCATCAGGTTTCATTCACTCATTCAAGGAAGAAGCATTGATTGAGCACCACTAAGCGCAGGGCACCACACGAGGCCCTGGCGTTCTAGGAGAGAACAGAGTAGACCACCGTGCTGCCCTGGTGGGTGGGCTTCCGCGTGAGTCTGGTCAGTCGCTCCATGAGTACTCATAAAGTGCCTCTTCTGAGCTGACTTTCCAAGGGCCCTGGCTTTACCTGGAAGGCTCATCTATTGTTGCCTGTGTGTTTCCTGCATATCTGGACCCCACCCAGTTCTCTGCCAGTCCCAGAGAACCTACCTGTCCTGGGTCCCAGACCTTTAGACACCATGGTCATCCTACCCACCTGTGCTGCTTCTGTTTTCCCCTCAGTCCTTTCCAGGGTCCCTGGCAAGGCCTGTGCAGCACTCCTGGGGTGAACAGTCCATCCCATTGTACCCTGTGGGCCAGGTGTGGGCCCAGAGAGTCTTGCCTCTTAGTTTACCTTTAGGCTTTGAATGAAGTGGGAATATGGATGGAAAGCCCTTTGTAAACTCTTAAGATTTACATGTTTACATAGGATCGGTGTTTTTTGACTTTCCCCTAGAGAGACGACAGAGACCATCTGATGGAGAAAGAGGTTAGGGTTTAAGAGTGGAACAGCTAGGCTGCAACCTGGGTTCTGCAACTTATTAGCTCCAAGACCAGGGAAAGTGACCTCCCCTCCTCAGTTTACTTGCTGGGCAAATGGAGGTAATAGAATACTCATCTCGGCACCTACTGTGCTCAGTCATGGAAAAACTGGATGGGAAGGCATTTTGCTGATGTACATGCTGTGCGTATACTTTACTCATGTCATTAATTTAGTGCACATTTATTATATACCTACTGTGTGCCATTATGAACAGGTGATCTGTCATATGACAATTTGGAAGAAAGTCCACAGGCTAAGGGAGAGAAGAAATGCTTGTCAGATGGTTGCACTGCACATTCATAGATTATGATTAGCAACAGCCAGCAAGTTGGCATGGCAACCTTTCCCCATGAACTGCTAGGCACTGTTCTTAAAATAGGTATGTTGGAGGTGTGGCAACAGCAGGGACACGCTGAGGCAGGGTGGCTTGATTGCTCTGCAGACCAAAGTGAGCTGTTTGCTGAGAGTGGCCTTGCCATTGCCCTTTTCAGGCAAGCCAGCAGGGCAGTGATTCAGGTGACAGATCCAGAAACATCCATTGTTGGAGCTGGAGACGGTCTTAGACTTCCTCTAGTGTGAGCCACCTTCTCCTCCCCATTTTACAGGCGAGGACACTGATTCCCAGAGAGGTTAACGCACATCTGCAGTCCAGTGACAAAGCCACTTGATTGCAGATGGGACTGAACCTGATTCGGATGTCATCATGGAGTGTTCTCCAACTGTGCCATGGGGTCGGCTCTTCTGATTCAGAATTTTAGGTCTTGATCTGACGCAATTATTTTTCTAGTGGGCTACAATCTATATGGCATCACCTAGCAATAGGTATGTGTTTAAGGAATTCTTTCCTTTTGTGTGGAATTCATGCCTGCTTTTCACCCTGGGGAAGCCCTGAATCCCAGGATATCTTGGAAACTCACCTACTTTTTGACTAGACTTACATGATTAAGCTTTAAATCTACCCTTCCATAGCCTTCCTTACCTAGTTTCTCAATGTGAAATCAAGCATCAGAGCTGATCAAAGGTTTATGAATTGCTTTGCAGTGAGATTATTATATGATTTTAGTTACCCATCATTGCAGAAAACAGGCAACCCAAGTCCTTTCACAGATGAGTTCCTTTCTATTTGTTTTACTCAGCAATTTATTGAGTAAACTTTTATAAACTTGAGAGGGGCTTTTCACCTTCAGGCTGGTGAGCTTCTTTTAAGAAATTCACAGCTTCCCTTTGACTCCAGGTTAAATTCCAGGTCTGAAATGTGAAACCTTTTGAGAACTCAGTCAACTTCTGAGAATAGGGTGCTAGACATTTCTGACATATTTTAGACACAACCTTTTTTTCTCTGTTGAGGCAGTGCCATACGGTGGAAAGGGCTCTGGATTGGGATTCCAGTGAGGGTAGGAGGGGCTGCAATCCTGCCACTTACCCCTTCCAGGTCATTTGAAGGATATAAAGACTGCATTCTGCAGTGATGATTCTTCACCCTGGTTGCATGTTGGACTCACCTGCGGAGCTTTTTAAAAAACTGATGCCCAGGCTTCTCTCCAGGCCACTTAAATCAGGTTGTCTTGGGTGGGGCCCTGGGCAGTGATCATTTTGGAAAGCTTCCTGGTGATTCTAATGGGTAACTGGGGAAGAACCATGGGAATACACTCACATAGTCTCTTTCAATTCTCCCATTCCCTGTGCTAATTAAATTCTAAAATTCTACTGTGGGTTTCTTCTATGTTAGACTCCTGTTTATTTTTGCTCCTAGCTAGGAAAGAAATGTGTCCTCAGAGTCGAAAGGATGAAACGTCTCATCTTTGGAGTATTTTTGACCATGAGTTGGCTTTGCAACACTACCCTCAGAGGACCTTTTAAACAGCTGATGGTTCTTATGGAAATCAAATGCATGATGTAATACTGCATTGAGCTCCACATGGCAGATCCAGGAGCTGAGCTTTTGGTGACTGGTCATTGCACAGTTCCATGAAAGTTCAGATAATATAATTAGGTGGTACGATAGACATATTCAATGAATCTCTTGGGTGGTACAGTCGTTTGCATCCTAAATTCCAGAATATCCAAAAAGAGATATTGTATGATCGATACATTTACCAGTTGGGTAAGCAAACACAAGTATATTTGTCTTTGGCATGTGCACCAGTGGCCAACTGCATTTCTACCTGGCTTTGAAATAAATTATTCGAAGTTCTCTGGTGCCTTAAGGTGGCATAGAAGGAAAAGACCCATGAAGTTTGTTAATGTATTTAGTCTTCTTCTCTGTGTTACTGGATTTTCTAAAAGCAGATCATTTGTACCTTGTACCTAAAACTGCTTTCAAGAACTCAGTAGACTTGGGATTGAAGGATTGGGTTTTCTCTTTCCCACGTGAACTTCCCTAAATCCTACTCTGGCTTCAGAAAGCTCAGCTCCCACACAAGTCTGACTTCGGCATCCTTAGTGTAAATGTCATGTATTGAGTCATGGAAAGACTAATGGAAGAATTGATAGCTCAAAAATGAGTTTTCTTCCAACAACTTTTTTTTTTGTCTCTGAAAACAGCAGTCTGTGTCCAAGCATGGGCTGATGATCCCTTTATGTGATGGTAGAACAAGGGAAGAGAGAGACAAATGAATGGGATTGTTAAAAATGGCTGAAAACTTGATCTCAACTTTGAGTCCATATTATCTTTTTAAAGTGATACAATACAATATTTGTCAATAGGACATTGAAAGTGGTGGGGGAAAGGAATGCCTATGCAGTGAGGTTCTAACCATTAACTCTTTAGTGGACAAGGACAAGGTCCGCACCTCACAAAAGCAGGAGAGTGAGTTATGGGCCCAGACACATGGCGGCTCTACCACCAGCGAACTGTGCAAGCTTGGACAAGATACCTCCCTCTCTCAGCCTCACAGTCCTCCATGGAAGTAGCGGGAAGGGGTGAGGATTAAACAAATAGCATGTTTCTTAAAGCACTCAGCATGTTGGTGGATGCTGGGAGCCTTCCCTCACCCCTTTGAAAATGGGCTCTGCACAGACACATTTTGGTGGGAGGCTGGGGCCAATCCCACCAACCTGAGTTAGGGAGAATAAGATGATCCCTTCTGCAGTTCAGGTTTGCACAACCAGCTTTTGCAGGTAAGGCAGGGAAGAGGCGTGGGTGTTGTTGGTGGAGTGATAAGCAAGGCTTGCAATTTCACTTTGGTGGAACCTCTGTGGTATCCTTAGTTCTTCCAGGTTGAATCCTGGGCAGAGATCACATGAAAGCTGTGAAGCATAGACATCAGTTTAGAAATTGCGTACTTTCCTGCTGAATCCCAAATGCACAATAACTCTACACCTTGCGGTTGCATGAATCTACGAGGTCTCCTATGCACCCTCATTAATAAACTCAAGGCTCAGAATGTTGGCAGACCAAGTCCTGCCCCTCCCCAGAGTGAGCCACCTTGCTTCACATGGGAGTGGTCCAGTGACACAACCCGAATCTCCCCTCCGGAAGCTCTTCAGCAGAACCCTCCTCGGGTTCTGGGGCAGGTCTGTCCCCCAAGGCCTGCCAGCCATGAGACCATCAGTCCATGGAGATGTTCACTAGATTCCCGACCGGTAGTGGGTCAAGCTCAGCCCTCCCTTTGAGTTTTCAGGATTTGTAACGATCGCTCCAATTGTGTAAAATAGGCTGGCATTTTCTCTTGTTACTGAGATGTATTTTTCTATGTTAGTTAAATGTATAATTTGTGTAATTTTGTACATTAAAATGTATGCTTTTTCACAATTAAAGGGTCTTTTTTCCCTTTTGAATGTTTTATTTATTGATGGCTTGTTCCAAAGTATCGTCAACCCCGACATAACACAAAAAGGCAATGGATCTAGGACTCCCTTGATTTTTGGTGAGGAATAAATGCTTTTCTTCGTACTCAAATCCACTTTGCACAAATAATGAAAAAATTTCCTTTATAATCCATTATATATCTGTAGTAATTTCCTATTGCTGCTTTGACAGATGACTATGAACTCATTGGCTTAGAACAACTCCCATTCATTATCCTGTAGTTCCGAAGGTCAGAGTCCAGGGCTAAAATCTCAAGATGCTGGCAGGGCTGCCTTCCTTCTGGAAGTTCCAGGGGAGAAACGGTTCCCTTGCCTTTTCTGTCTCCTAGAGATGCCCACATTCTTTGGCTTGTGGCCCCTTCCTTCCTCTTCAAATCTCTCTCGCTCTGACCTCTGCTTCTGTTCTCCAATCTCCCCTTCTCAACTCTGACTCTTCTGCCTCTCTCTCACTTAAAAGGACTCTTGTGATGACATTGGCTCCACTAGGTGATCCAGGATCATTTCCACACCCTAAGACCTTGACACTCAGCCACCGAGTCCCACTTGCCATGTGGAGTAACATGGGCACAGTTCTAGGGATTCAGGTGTGGGTATCTTCGAGCATCATCATTCTGCCCGCCACAGCCCTGTATGTACTGATTTGGAGCCCACAGAAAAACAGCAGATATTTAAAAATCAGATGAGCCTGGATTTGAACTGCATCTCTGTCACTAGCTGGCCACACAACCAAACAGCTTATTTAACTTCTCTGAACATGTCTTCTTACATCTGAGAAGAGGACAGTAATCCATTGCTATATACCTAATGATAAACTGCAATGCCCTTTCCTTCACTTTTTGAAAATAGTTTTGCAATGAATTCTTTTTTTTTTTTTTTTTTTTTTGGTTTGCCAAAACAAAATCCACCTTGGACCTGAGCTGGCCTCGTGTCCTTTCCCATCTGACTCGTCCCTTTCTGTTCTCTGTCATCACCCAGAAAGAAGGCTTCATGTCTGACAGGATGAGCTCAAGGCTTGTTTTTCACCAAATGTCGTGGCGTAATTCACTTACAAGAACTCCTTCCCAGGAGGACTGGGAGCAGTTGGAGGATGCGTTGAGGGATAGGGGAGGTCACAGCTGTCATCAGGATGGGGGCAGTTTGCTCAGGCTTCCCCAGCTGCCTCTGTTGGTCCCTGGCAGACACTGCTCCTCTCTGTCTCCCTGCAAGCTGGAGGGTGCATTTCCGACCTTATACCCTAGGTTTCGTCTCCAGCCTCCCTTTCTCTGTTGCGCTTGGGTTACTGACCTTGAGATGAGATGATGTGGAAAAACTCAGACGAACCTGAGTTGAAATCCCAGCTTAGTCACTTTCCAGTGGTGACTTGAGCAATGGGCTTATGGTTTGCCATTCTCGGTACTCCAGCCTGAAGATGAAGGTGGCCTGGTCTGCCACGTGGGGCTGCCGAGGGAGCTGGCAGTGTGTCGAGCAGAACGTGATACACAGAAATGAACCGTGTATGCAAAGACCCTTATGCACAGTAGGCAGCCCTAGGAGTGCCAGATCCCCTCCTCTGCAGGGGGAGAGAAGAGTGAGGGGAAGGGATATAAAGTCAGTGACACACAGTGGGTGCCCCAAAGGTATGTTAGATGAATGTTGAATGATTAGTTGCCCAAGACTGCATAGAAAACAGGATTTTAACTCAACCACCTAGACTCTTCTGCCTAAACCGAGTCCCTCTGTCTCTCCTCTCCCAGTGGGACCACCTCAGTCAGGCTCTTGGAGAGAGGAAAGAGTAGTTGTTTTGATGTGGACTCTGGCACCAGACTACTCTGTTTACACCCTGAAGTCTCACTTGCCAGCTGTGACCCTGGACAGATTATTATATCTTCGAACCTCAGTGTCCTCATCTGTAAAATGAGGCTAAAATGGTACTTCCAAGGCTTATGTGAGGCATAAAAGAGTTACTATCTGTTAGGTGCCTACAACGGTCCAGGCACTTGGTAAACATTTTATAAGCAGAAGCTACGAAGATCCTTTCCTGTTTCTGCATAAAGACAGCCCTTTCTCAGCTCCTGCTTGGTGTCACTCTCTCTTGTCTTGGCAACTGACCAGCCCTTTCTCGCAGTGGAAAGGTTTTTCTTTAAAAGCAGTAAGATTTCCATCGCCACGAGTAAAGCCTGAGAGACTGTGTCCTCGAGCTGCTGAGAGCAGATTTGAGCATGCAGGAGGAGGCCTGGCCTCCAAAGTTCTATCTAACTCAGATTCTTGAGTTTTCTGATATTTCTCTGGGTTATGTCACCCTAAACATTTGTGGGGTTTTAGAAGAAGTTTCCGTGTGGTCTTCAACATGAAACGTCCTTGCCTGGAACGGGCTAGGAATAGTATTTCACAGGACAGAGAAAAATTTTCATTGAAAAATCGAAAACACTTGCAAGATAGCCTGGAGGCCTACAGACCTCAAGAGGAATGTCTGTGGCAAATCTGCACAGCAGACTCAGGGACACAAGGATAGAGGAGCCAGGATGCGGCTGCGGAGGGTGGAGGCAGATGGAGGATGTATGGAGGACTTTCTGATCTTGAAGTCAGCACTCTTTTCCCCATTAGAGTGCACCCTTGTTGAAGGCAGAGACTTAGAAATACTCATCTGTGTCCCCACACTAGTCTCGCTCTCAAGCACAGAAAATGCTTGCTAAGTGGATGAGCCCATGCTCCAGGCCTGGCTGAGCCTCCTTGAGGTTGAGGCCCTGAGGGAGCCACTTCATGTCTCCCCTCCTGTTTCCTCTTCCAAGAGGGGGCAGGTAACAATACCTACCCGCTGCACAGACCCCTTGTTCCAGGGTTGAAAGACAGCATATTCAGGGAGGTGTCAGCTGAGGCCATGGATCCAGTGCTCCAGAATCCTCAGTCCATGGGGTTGGAGAGTCAGACAAGAACATGAATCCATCTGTCTGTCTGGCATTCTTGGAGCTTGGCCACGCTGTGGGAGCTCTGGCTTGCAGCTGGCAGGGCTGGGAGTTGAAGCGACAGCTTCCAGCATGGGAGGCTGTGGGTAGGGGACATCGCAAGAAGCACTGATGCTCCCCTCTGCAGTCCCCATCCTGTCCTGACTTTGCTTGTCTGGACTTGCCTGAGGAGGGGGTCAGCAGCTGGGATTCTGCCTCTCCAGAAAGTGCAGCTGGGACTGCAAGGTCTCCAGGGACTTGTAGGATCCTCTGCCTGATAATCTTGAGAAATAAGGGAAAGTGTCCATAGGAGACAGGTGGTGCCTGGCCTCAGAAGAGAGCCCCAGGAGAGCGGCCCCCACATCAGAGGAATCTCAGAATGCCCAGACTGCAAGCTCCAGGAGCAACAAAAACAGACCGTGCCCCTCAAATCGGGGGAGATCTGTCTGTCTGGTTGACTGCCAGCTGTGTGTGTGGTCATCTCTGTCTCTGTGCGTCTTTCTCTGGAGCGTTTTCATTTAAGTTTTTGACTCCCTTTATTCCTGGTGTGGACTAGCGTGTGGGCATCGTGTTGCCAGTTTACGATGTGCATGTGGATTCGCCTTGAGTTTGCCTTTGATATTGGTGTGTCGTGTGGTGTCACTGGAGTGCACATGTACTTGTGTGTCACTGATTCCCATGCAAAAATGTACTTCTCTTGCGTGTCTGCGGGAGTATGCTGCTAGCATGTCTCTCTTGGCTGCTGCACCACCCTTCCTGGCCCTTATCACCCCTGGGCCCACCACGTGGGTGCTTTTGTCTCCTCCTCCTCCTCTCTTTAGAAGGTCAGCTCCCGGAGGGCAGGCACTCCGTCTGTTTTGTCCATGGCTCTGTTCCCAGCTTCTACAACAGTGCCAAGCACTAGTGGGCGCTCAGTAAAATAATGCTGAGGGAATGTACGGTGTGTCCAATACATGTGCCTCTCCAGTTGTGCAGTTAATCTTGGTGTGATGCTGTGTGTGTGGGGTTGTCAGACAGTGAAATTTTCTGGTGTGTGTGTAATGAACTCGGAATGTGCACAAGCATGTGTGTGTGTATGTGTGTACAACATTGAGTATGGTGTGCATGAACCAGCGTCTGTGTATCTCGGGAGAGCGTGTGTAATTGACTCTCGTGTGCGTGTCACCATGTCTGTGTATCTCTCGTGTTTGGTGTAATTGGCGTGCAGGTATGAACCCGCGTGTGCCCCCGGAGCGTGTGGGCGCGAGGGTGTACGCACACGGCTCCCGGCCCGCGCTCTCCTCGCGCCCTGCGCTCCGCCTGGGGGCGGGGAGTGGGGGGTGCGGCGAGGGCACTGCGGTGCTGCGGCCCGCCCTCCGCGCTGCGGCTCCGGCGCGTCACCGTCCCTCCCCGCCCCAGCCGCGGTCCCCGCCTCCCGGTCCTTTGTAGCCAGCCGCGCCGTTAGCCCGCAGCCGCCCGGAGGCCCCGCCCCGGCCCCGCCCCGGCGTGCGCCCCGCCCCGCCTCTCCCCTCCCCGGGCCGCAGTCGCGCCGGGGCCGCCGCGGGCCCGCACCGAGGCGCGGAGCGCGGCGCACGGCGGTGGCCAGGGCCGCGGGCGGGCGGGCGAGAGCGCGGCAGGTGGCCGGCCTTGGACGGGTATGGCGGACCGGCGGCGCGCGTGGAACACGGAGGACGACCTGCCCGTGTACCTGGCGCGGCCGGGCAGCGCGGCGCAGACCCCGCGCCAGAAGTACGGCGGCATGTTCGCCGCGGTGGAGGGCGCCTACGAGAACAAGACCATCGACTTCGACGCCTACAGCGTGGGCCGCCGCGGCTCGGCGCGCACGCCGCGCAGCGCTGGCCGGCCCGACGCGGTCGGCCTACCGGGGCCCGGCGGCAGCGAGGACACGGCCAGCGACGTGAGCGAGCCCTCGGGCTCCGCGGTCAGCTCGCCTGGAGAGCGCGACGAGCGGCCCCCGGCGCTGCGCATCCGCTGCCCCGCGCCCCGCGACCTGCCCCTCGGCCGGGACAATGGCCAGGTACCCTCGGGGAGCGCGCGGGCCGGACGAGGGGGCGGGGCCCGGGAGGGCCCCGGCGTGGGCCGCCCAAGGGCAGTGCCCGGGTCCTGGGTGTTGGGGCAGCGGCCGCCTGGCTGGGGAGAGCCACGGGGCGGCCCCTCCCCCACCTCATCATGAGAGAGGTTCCCAGAGATGGTGCGTCCCGGTCAGGGCTGGCCGGCGTGGTCCGTGAGACTCCGAAGGGATCTCTCGGGTCCAGTCCCGGCTCCTCTTCTGCAGAAAGGGAGAGCGAGGTTCTGAGAGGGGAAGTAAGTTGGCTAAAGCCACCTCATGGTCGCTTAAAACGCCAGGGAACCTCTGGGATGAATCTAAACCAGGCTCCTCATTCTGTTTTGTGAAAAGAACTGGCGCTCCGTTCCGCATTGGTCCATTCATCCATCCACTCACTCGGTAGTAATTATAGAGCACCTACTGTGTGCCGGGCCCCGAGAGAGGTTCCGCGAGTCGCCTGCGGCCACACGGCTTCAAGCTGAAAGGAGCTTTATCCCGAGCGCTCCCCTCATGCTTGCTGAGGGGAAGGATTTGGTGAAGGATTTAGGTCGTCGGGCAGTTGGAGCCTTAAGCCCCTACCCGCAAGCGCCAACATATTCAAGGGGCACTCCTGAGCTCCACAGCACACACCAGTGTGCCTGCTTCACAGAGCAAGGTGGAGGTAGAGCTGGGATTTTGAATCGGGGTCTCTAGCCTTCCAGACCGGAGCATGGGGCCGGGAGGATCAGGGAGAGGAAACGCTATAGCTTGGGCCCTGTGGGTATTCTCCCTTGAGCTCGGGGTCACCAGGGAACTGGGGGAAGAAGCGTGGATGGATGGCATAGCCTTTGGATAGACCGACGAGAGTCAGGGTCAGGTGCCGGAAAAACGGCAGTTGGAGCACCCGAGGGTTGGGGAGCTTTCGGCTTGGCCCAGAACTGAATGCCTGAGCACTGCTAGGTACCGGGCCCAGGGTAGGCGCTAGGTCCCTGGCTCAGCAACCTGGCTCCACCCTCCAGAAGTTCCCAGGCTAGGGTGAGCGACGGATTCATTGTGAGAATTACATCAGTTAATGCTGGTAGGTAGTGAGCATTCGATAAAATGTTTGTTGTTGACTTTTACTGCTATTATCATTTTAATTAAACCTTCCCTTCTTAAATGCTGTGAGTGACCCAAAGCGAACCTGAAGGGAGGCAGAGCTGGATCGGGGCAGATATCTGGGAGGGCTTCCTGGAGGAATAGCAGCAGGAGGCTGGTAGACGCGGTGGTGGGCCTCCTCGGACCCCATCCCTTCGCAGGCGGGCTCTGTGTAGCTCCGGAGCTCTCCGTGGTCCTGAAGCCGGCGCCTCCCCGAGAGAGAGGTCCAACAGCAAGGGTGGTGGGGTGGTCAGAAAGGGAGATGGTGCGAGAGTCCAGCCTCCTCTTCCCCACCCCTTCTTTATCTCCTCCTGTCCACTGCCTTCCCTGGTGGTCCGACTTCTCTTGGGATCCAATCCAAACTCCAGAGCCCTATGGGGAGGCTTCTGGGCCGAGAAGCTGGACCAGCACCAGGGAACCCGGGTTTGCGCTTTGCTCTCTTAAGCCTCAGCTTCTCCATCTATCAGATGGGGGTGGCCGTCTTCTCCCGACCTTTCTCAAGGCGTGGTGGAGTACCAGGGAGGCAAGGGCGCTTTGTGCACGGCCCGTAGCTATCCCGATGCGAGTTCTTTTGGAGCTGTGGTCAATGTCACCAACGCCAGCATCGCCCCCGGGGCGCAGCCTGGGCCGGCCCCGCAGCTCCGCCTTAACGCTTGGGGACGCTGGTCGCTTCACCTCTCCCGTTCCTCTCCCCTACTCCTTCCTCTTCTCCCTGTGGCCCCCTCTGCCTTTCTCCGTGGCTTCTCAGGGACCGGACAAAAGGCGGCGCCTCTGGCGCACCCAGGGCTCCGAAACCACTCGAGTTTCGCGACTATTGAGCTCAGGGACTCGCGATATCCACAGAGGGAGGGTTTTACTTTCTGCGAGCAGAACGGGCAGTGGAGCTTGGGTTACAGCGGGCTCGGGTTCCGGGGCGGGCCTACCGCTCCAGTGCTTTGCAACGGGTGCCCCGGCCCTTCCCCCGCCCGTAAGGCTTCTCCCTGGGCTGCAGGAAGGTTTTCTGCGGCGCAGGCGCAACGACTGCAGCTGCCAGAGGCTGAGCGGCTGCGGCGCTTTGTACCCGCGAAATCTGCTTGGGAGCAGCGATCTGTTTGGCCAGTGGCAGGCGTATGCTCCTCCCCCTGATACGCACGTGGTCTTGTCCCTTGCTCTGGAGCTTTTCTGCCCAGATCTCCAGATTGACCCCAGGGAACGCCCTGGTACGTGGAACCTAGGACTTAATAACTCCAAGGAAGGGAACATAGGAATTGTGGAGGGACAATGTCCCCACCTGCAATTTCCGGTCATTGACAAGGATTTTAGGCCCGGCTGAGAGCCACGGATGCATGAATACCTGGAGGGAAATGAGTTGTAGACAGAGTGTGCAGGAACCTGGCTTCTCCATGCTGCTCTGCTGCAGCTAAGAGGTTTTGCACCCGGAGTACATCATTGTACCTCTGTAAGCCTCAATTTCCTGTCTGTAAAATGGGAAAATAATGCCTGGTCTTCCTGGGATACTGAGCTGGCTTCTCTGTGAAGCTAAAACCTCACCTCTATTTTAAGGCCCAGGCGTCTCTGGCCTCCCGCCCTGGATTAGGGGACTGGCCTCTGGGGTGGTGTGGATCAGGACCCCAGGCCCCAAACAGGGTGCTGGGGGGCTGTACCAAGCCTAGGCCACCCTCACTCTGGATGGTAACTTGAAAGCGGAAAAGGTGAGTCATTTCGTAGGACCTGTGGGGTTGGATTTCGCATGGAGAAAATGAACAGCGAAGTGGTGGATAAGATTGGTGTCTTATTCTGCCTGGTGACTTGGGGCACCTGTTCAGTGCTGTGGGGGCTTGCTGGGGCTCCCCCTTTTCCTCCATCTTCCGTCTTTTCCCCTCTACTGTAATGAACCTTGTCAAGCTGTGACTTGGCTTCCTGCCCACCTCCCTCTGGAGCAACATCTGGATCATGGACTCGAGCTGGTGTTCACCCTGCCGGGAGGCAACAGCACCCTAGTCTTCCTCCTGACTCCCAGCTTGTCCCCGGGGCTGTGGAGACCTTGGTGCCAGTGGCCCAGCCCTCCAAGCACCTGCTGTCTTGGAGGCAATTCTGTGGGGTGACCTGGTGGCCAGGCTGCTGTGTGGAAAGGGAGCTGCTGTCAGAGTAGAACAGGGCAGCATTAATTAAGGCTGCACCCTCCTGTCCCTACCGTTCCCTCTGCCAGTCAGGAAGACTCTTCCTTAGAGGCCCCTAGGGAGGGCTGGTTCAATGCTAGGGTGGAGTGGGCGGCAGGGAGACACTTCGTGGTGGGGAAAGCATTGGAGATGTGTCTAGGGGAGTGGGCAGCCTTTTGTCTGGGGTAGACTGTTCAGGGAGAGGGTACGGCGTGAATAGAGGATTCTGGTCGGAGATGGAAAAACTGCTTGGTGCATTCAGGGAGAGGCACTCTGTAAGGACAAACGGAGGCTGTGGAAGGAGAGGCAGGAGGGCAGCGGTCATTGGGCGCGATCCTGGAGGGCCTAGAACGTTCCTAGCAGCTCGGGCCCCGGCCCACATCCCCCCCCACAGATGTTCTGGGGAGGCTTCCAGATGCGCGGCCGCACACCTGTGGCGCCGCCTGCGGGCCCTGACCGCGCCTCCGGAGGCCGTCTTTTTCTTTTAAAGGAGCCCTGAAAACTAGACTCTCCGGATCGCGAGAGCTAGGCCCGGGCCTGCGAAGGGCGTGTGCGCGGGGCGGGGGTCGGCGGGGCTGGGCGGGTCGGGGGGGCGGAGTGGGGGATCGGAAGGGAAGCGCTTCCTGGTTCGAGCCGAGAGGGGCGAATCGGGCTCCGCTCCGCGCTGCCGGGAGGAGCTGTCTGTCTGCAGCCCCCTCCTCCCGCCCTCGCCTCTCCCTCATCCTCCCGCCCTCCTTGCCGAGCCGGGCGGTGCTGGCAGCCGGAGCGGCGGGCGGGCCGAACAGCCGGGGCAGCCGCGCGTGGGCAGCCGCGGGCGCCGAGCCTCTGTCCCTCTCTCCGTCCCTCCCGGGCCTTTGTCAGCGCGCCCGCGGGGAGCGGGGCCGCGAGCGCAGGACCGAGCGAGACAGCCCCGCAGGTCAGCGGCCGGGCCGAGGGCGCCAGAGGGGGCCATGTCGTACCAGGGCAAGAAGAGCATCCCGCACATCACGGTAAGCGGCCCCCGCCCCCGCCGCCCCGCGCCGGCCTTTGTGGGCTGGGTGTGGGCGTCGGCAGGGTCCAGATCTGCTGGGGGCCGGCGGGGGCGGCCCTGGAGGCCTCCTGCGTCGCCGCAGGTGGGGCGGGGCCGGTCTCAGCATTTCAGCCCCCTCCCCCAGTCTCTGGGGACAATGGGGGTGGGGGAGCCCCGCACGCCGGGGCGGGGCTGGAGCCTGGAGTCCCTCTCCCCGCGGGCTTGCCGCCCCCTCCCCCCACGGGATGTGCCAGAGGATGGCGTGGACAGGGAGGATGCGGAGCCGAACAAAAGAGGGAGGGGCGGGGGTCCGAACCCCCTCCCCGCAGGCCTCGCGCGGGGGTGGGGAGGACAGCTGAGCCTCCCGTGCTGGGCCCTCGCATCGTCCGGTCAGTGCACCCCGAAGCCGGGTACTTCCCCCGCCAGAAGAGGGAAAAAGATCAACCAGCGGTCTCCACTCCCCGCCCTTACTGATGGAGTGGAAGTCCAGACCTAGGGACAGCGCCATGATGGAAGCTCGGCTCACCCCACCCCGCAGCTAAAAATAACCTAATGGGGCGACACCGGCGGGTGCGGCCCGGGAATGGTTAACACTGCCGACACTGGGCCACAAGAGGGTGGGGATGGTGGTGGAGGTTGAGCCACGGGGCTGCGTCCCTGGGTGTGGCAGGAAACAAAGGAACCTCGGTCTTTACACTTTGTCTCGGGGTGGGGAGCTGAGGGCACAGCGGTCAGGAGCTGGGCTTCCGCCCCGGTTCCTGCCTGACATCAGCTTGGAGCCCGACCGTTCCTGAGGGATGTGGACCACAGGCGCCCATGTTTGCAGGAGCTTCCCAGTGCCGGGAGGCGGGATTCTAGGCATGGTGGTTTCCTCCCGGGTGACTCCTGAGGTTTGACGACTGGAGACCCAGTCTGCTCATTTATGCAAAATTCAGGCTCCTGGAGAGTCGCAGGACACTTGCCAGAGGGCAGCCTGGGATAGGCGGAGGACTGACACTTCCCTCACCTACCAGTGATCTGTCCTGTATATGGCAAGCCTGTTTCTTTGAATCCTGGCAGCAAGTCTTTGCGGAAGGCATTGCTCATGTAAAGCGCCTTGAGGCTGGAGCATGGGCTGAGGGCCTCCGTTAGAGGAAGATCAGGAGGGAACCCAGGCCCCCTGCCTCCCCTGCACTGTCCTGCATCCACCCCAACTCTGGGCTGAGTCTTGAGTTAGAAAATCCCTCCTGGGTCCAGCCTTAGCTCTTGCCAGCAGGCCTCTGCCAAGCTCCCATCCAGAGGGTGGGCACCACCTCTTCTCGTCCCTCAGCTCTGCCCTCTGAGACGCAGAGGTGTAAGTGGCCTATTCGTAAACACTGTAGTTGGCCAAGAATCACTAGAAGACATATGGTTACTTCCTCCTGGGCAATGTGAGAAGAAGGCAGGTGAGATTTTAGCAAGTCCCTGCCTTGGGACCTTCTAACCCTGCCTCCCAAGGGAACTGAGGCAGGTGATGGGGGTAGGGGTGATGCAGTGATTCAGGAGCTGGGAGCTCTGGGTTTGAGGCTGTGTGCCCACAGCAGGTCTCTGCTGCTCTCAGGACCCCAGTCTCCAAGGTGGAAACTTAATAGGATGGTCCAAAGGCAGATCTGTGGGATGCCGCCCCCTAAGTTGTACAGTCCCAGCCTGCTAAGCCGAAGTGGTCCCTGGGCCTGCAGGCTGTCACCCTCTGGAGTGGAGATGCCTAGGCTTCTGCAGCCGATGGAGCTGGGTGTCTGATGCCTCTTTTAACCTCAATGCTCTGCTGTGCAATGTGGGCCGTTTCACAGGATTCAAACATCCTAGGTAACCATGCCAAAGCGTTTAGTGTGTGCTAGGTGCATTATAAGGGCTTCAGATCTGCTGACAGGATTTGCTGCTTTAGTTCTTCATGTGAAAGAGTCAACTTGTGTGTAAAGAGAAATGAAATGGGTGGTTCCAGCAGCCTCTAAAGGTGGTTTCGACGAGCATGGGAAGGAGAGAGGCTGGAAATTATGCTTAGTTCCCAGGAAAGAGGACCTTGATGAGGACCATTTGTGTTCATTTGGCCCACATCAGCCAGAAGGGTTTGTGGTTTTAAACAAATCAAAACCTTCAACAAATCAGAGAGGATCGGCTTGTATGGGCCTTTTGTCTTCCTGAGGACAGTTTGCTGTGTTGTGACAGGAACCAGATCCCTGTCTTAAATGCCGTGAAACAAATGGGTGAGCACTGTGACTTTCTAAATGGCTGCACCTTAACCTGTTCCATAGCAGTCATTTGATAAGTTAATGTGAACCCATTGGCTGTTAATGGGTTTGCATTACTTGTCAAATGACTGCTGTGCCAAGCACTGTGCCTGGTGCCAGGGAGAGTGGGAAGGAGATGAATAGGTTTTCCCTGGCCCTTCCAGAGGTTAGCCAAAGTTGGCATTTCAGCCTGAAATGGTAGTGAAGTGTTAAGAGTGTCATACAGAGGGGTGGAGGAGACGCCAGCAGGGACACTCAGCCTGGTTCTAGAGGAGGCAGAGGGGACAAGAGGAGGACACAGTTCTTTGTGGGGCCCGTGGGGCCCCAGAGACAAAGGAGTTGGCATGCTGGAGAAACTGAAGGGAAGAAGACATTGAGAGAGCCTACCCTCTCCTTCCAAGGGCAACCTCTGCACAGTTAGATCAAATCATGAAGGCGGTTGAGATGTTTCTGACAGCCATGGTGTGTGGCCTGTGGAGAGACCTGGGGGCTTGGAAAGAAGTGTGGTTTATAAAAATAAGTGCTGGGGTAGTAAGCATAGCTCTCAGCTTCATCCCCAGCTCCCCACCTGCTTGTTGCTGGGTCATCCTGTGCTTCTCTGAGCCTCAGCTGTCTCATCTGCACAGTGGGGATAAGGGTATAACTTTGCCAATGAGTTCAGACACTGGAGAGGTGGGACCTAGAGTGGGGGAGGTGAAGGGGCATCGCAGGCAGGGGCACAGCATGGGCAAAGGCAAGGAGGCTGATTTAGGAAAACGTTCTGCTCATGTTGGCGATCATGGTGGTGTCTTCCTCTGTTTTCCATCTCAGCCTTTTTTGGAGATAATATAGTATCTGCTTAAAGATGGAAGAGCAAAAAAGCAGAAACTCTTAGCTCCTGCCCTAGGGACTGTTTGAAATATTTATAAAGCTCTCTTTCATGCGTGGCTTTTTTTTTTCTTTTTCTTTTAATGAATGGCACAGTTGGGGATTAACTTAGCTGAAGCGGCTTCTTGTGCCCACTGCAGTGAGTACAGACAGCATCCTGGGTGTGGTTCTGAGCAAACAAAGGCACATGGCTTCCTGGCCTGCAGAAGCTGTTGGCTCTGAATACAGCCACCGAAAGGGGAGGCCTGCTCAGTTGTGAGAGGAGTAAAGCGTGTCCACCATGATGGTCACAGAGTATTATTAAAAATAAAGCTTTGTGAGTACCAATCACATGTGTTTTTGCTCTAGTCCAAGCGGTCAGCACAACTGCCATTATCTCTCACTTAGTTCCATGCATGGTACTGTCAGAAAGGCAGCCTAGGTAGATGATCCCCCTTTTCCAAAGAGTAAACTGAGGCTCAGAGAGATTCAGGGGCTTGTAAAGGGTCTTTCATTGGCCGGTGGAGGGGAAGGAGAGCTTACGTTCGAGCAGGGAGGATGGGTGGGCTGATCTGTGTGCTAGGAAAATCACTGTGTGTGTGGGTGTGTAGCTGTGTATGTGAGTGCCAGTGTGTGTCTGTATGTAAAGGTATGTGTCTTTGGTGTGTGAACATGTTTGTGTGTGTTTGGGGGTGTGTGTGTGTGATCAAACAGTGAACATGATCAAGGAAGAAAGCTGAAGTACAAATCACATCAGGCTGAATTGGTTACTCTGATGTGCAAGTACGCAAAAAATGTGTGAGGCCTGTTACGCTTTTTCCAAAGGTGACATGGAGCCTATCTGTAGATACCCAATTTGTTCCCTGCCTTTTTACACAAAGGATTTGAGGTGTCTACGGTGGTTTGTCATGCATGTGGTGAAATCAGATGCAAGTCGCATAGCAAGACTGAGGAACAAGGAAGGACAGAACGAATGTGCCAGTGATAGGACACTTGAGTGGCCATGATTAGTCATCTAGTACTGACTCTGAGCATCTGTCAAGCAAACACCATGATGTCAAGGTCATGATCAGAGAGGGAGAAGTGGACCATTCTTAGCAAAACATTATTTTGTTTAAATCAAATTCTTAAAAATGTCTCAGAGGGGACATAAAAGTGAAAGTGACATAACTATGCCAGTTTAACCCTGAATGTCTAACAGACTGTAGCTCCATTCTCAAAACTCAGGCTGTGTCTTTGAGGAAATGAAGATTCAGAATGGTTGTTTCATGCATGTGAAACAACTTAAGAAAGGCTAAAGGGCCCCTGTAATCCCAGCACTTTGGGAGGCCAAGGTGGGCGGATCACTTGAGGTCAGGAGTTTGAGACCAGCATGACCAACGTGATGAAACCCTGTCTCTACTAAAAATACAAAAATTAACTGGGCATGGTGGCACACACCTGTGATCTCAGCTACTCGAGAGTCTGAGGCAGGAGAATCGCTTGAACCCAGGAAGCAGAGGCTGCAGTGAGCCAAGATCACACCACTGCACTCCAGCCTGGGTGACAGAACAAGACTGTGTCAATAAAAGAAAGAAAAGGCAAGAAAGAAAGGCTAAAAGATAAACTGCAGAACAGGGCACAGGTGTCTGGCAGAATCAACAAGAGGTGGCTTCTTGGGCTTTGGAGGATGACATCAACCAGGTGTTGAGGAACTTGATTGGTGGAGGGAAGGGAAGGGCATGCAAGGTGGGTGGAATATTTCACACAGCTGAATCAGAGGATGCAGAACTGGAAATACACGTGAAGGGGTGGGGCTATGGGGGATCCTATAAAGCTTTGAAAATCAGGCAGAATGTACCCAAGGGGATGGAAAGAACACGTGGGTTGTAAGTGTGTCTTAGATATGAATGAGTTATTTTATGTTCAGCAAGTCACTTTCTCTCCCTGGGCCTCAGATTCCTTTTGACAGGGAGAGTTGGACTCGATGATTCGGTTCCAAGTTCTAGGCCACTCTGATTTTCTGTGGTTAATACGAAGGCACTGGAAGTTGTTGAGGTAGGAGCCTGTTATGATGAAAGCAGCTTGTAGGAATGTGGATTCTGAAGTCAGACTCTGGCTTTGAATCCTGGCTGTTTTACTTACTAGCTGTGTAATTGGGGCAAGTCACTTTCTCTTTCTATGCATCCATTTTTTCTATGCAAATTTATGTTTGGAAATGGGAATGATAAGAATATTTCCTAAGATTTTTTCCCCATAGAATTACATGATTTAATATATGTAAGATGCTTAAAATAGTGCCTGCACATAGTAAATACAATGTGGGTTAGCTGTTATTACTGTGGGATGGTGTATTAGCTTTGCCCCATAGCACACAGCCCCAAGGTCTCAACAATATACACTTATTTTTTGCTCATTCTACATTAGGGCTGTGGGTTGGCTGAAACTTTGCCCCTGTTTACTGGTGGGTAGTGAGTCTGCTCTGTGTATCTCTTCACTTTCAAACCCAAGCTGAAGGAGAAGAAAAGCATAAGAGATGAGCAGTAACCTGAAATATCTTTAACAACTTCCACTCAAATATAGCATATATTTCACATCTGCTGATAGTGTGTTTGCCAAAGCAAGTTGTATAATCAAGCTGTAGATCAGTGGGAGAGAAGCACAAAGTCAGTCTTTCTGGAGGAGATGTGAGGATTGAATGTGAAAGTTCTGACATGTAAAGGATGCTGATACACACCTGTGGAAGCTAATGGTGAGGTGGTCAGGAAGCACAGGGACTGGGTTTGGAAGAAGAATCTCAGCATTTGTTCCTAGGTTGAATTGGATTTGGGAACAAGCTCCAAACTGAGGTGTCCCAGTGGACAGTTAGGAATATATTGGAATGAGGGTGAGAGGCAAGGGACAGAGATAGATATTGGGGGACCATGTACAAAAGGCATTGATAGAAGACAGAAAAATCCAAAGTAATTCAACAACCAGTGGTTCTCAGCCTATGTGCTATGAGCAAAGGGGTGTACTGAAAAAATTCTCTGCAGATGTGCTTCTAAATTTTGATCAGCATTTAAAATTTATGTTTGCTACAGTCAAGTGTACAAATTATTGTAGCATCTCTCAGGTGGAGCCCTGAGTATTCACAAGCAGAGAGATGTTGAATAGAGTTTAATTTGCTTTAAGTAAAAGTAAGCTCTTGCTATGGAAGGGAAACACACCAGAGGACTTTGCCCTGAGAGCATGTAAAAGAACGTGGTCAGGGCAGTGGACAGCGCCATGGTGCTGAACAATAACCAAGTGCAATCAGAGCTATTATGGTCCTGTGACACAGCCACAGTCACACTGTAGTTGGAGGGCATGCTGATGGTTGCAGACTTACTTGGTGTTGTTTTAGGTCTTTAATCCTTCAAGAGTATTGCAAAGTTGGTTTTTTTTTTTTTTTTTTTTTTTTTTTTGAGACAGAGTCTCACTCCGTCACCAGGCGCCAGGCTGGAGTGCAGTGGCGTGACCTCGGCTCACTGCAACCTCCGCCGCCCAGGTTCAAGCAATTCTCCTGCCTCAGCCTCCCAAGTAGCTGGGACTACAGGTGCGCGCCACCACGCCCAGCTAATTTTTTTTGTATTTTTAGTAGAGACGGGGTTTCACCATGTTGACCAGGATGGTCTCGATCTCTTGACCTTGTGATCTGCCCGCCTCGGCCTCCCACCACGCCTGGCCGCAAAGTTTTATATGATTTGAAAGTATGTCTTGAATACAGTAAGGTTGAGAACCATTGCCTTAGAGAGCTGTAATGACCAAATCATAGCTTTGCTCTGAGAAGAAACAACTCTGAATTGGTATTGGTAGTTTGGGAAATGGAGTGGGATCTTGGATTGTTCCTAGAGAAGTTGGTCTAGAAAACAATGGCAAGCAGCTGAAAGGAAGAAAACAATGTCTGTGGACATATGAGATTGCAGTTCCCCACTCCTTCCCTGGGCCTATGCCCCAGGCATCTAGAGCATTCTCCTGGACCTAGCACACCATCTCTGGCCCTCTGCCTTTGTATCAGCTATGTCCATTCTCTGTAGAAGATCCCTTCTCCTGGGCTGGGGAAGGTGAGCACTTCAATTTCAGTAACTTTGGCTTGTTGCTTATGTCCATCTGCTCCACTTGACCATGGATACTTGGAAACCTGGGAAATTGTCTGATTCTCCTCAGCAGTCCCTCAGGAATACCGGGGATTCACAGTAGGGATGCCACATTGTGTGAGTGAGTGAATGAGGCCAAGATTGTGGACTTCCTTGCTGAATGGGATTTCAGCCATAACTGCATTTAGTCTTCCTTAACTGGGCCCTATCTGTGGATTTAACATGGAGGTAGTTGCTAATGCAGAAGGAGATGAAGGTTGCCTGAGGAATTTTGGAGCTCAAAGAGAAGAGAAGGTGTGGGGTCCTCTGAAGTGGTGCTTTCTTTGACAGTGGGGGGAGGGCAGATCTGGTTTAGTAATAAGCTTCACTGCATTTTCCATGAAATAGGAAGCTTTTGCAGTACGTACTTTTTACACAGAAGCGGGATCATCACAGTGTACATCTTCTTCTCTCCCCAGGGCCTTGACTGCATAATGACCTGGGTGTTGGAACTTAGTCAATTCCATGGGAATACTCATTGGATCTGATGCAGAATTGCATAGAGCAAAAAGGTGGCTATTTGAGGAAATTTTGTACCTGCCCCCAAATTATGTTGCTGTGTTTTTGTTTTAAATCGTATCATATCCATACACCCTTAGGGCTTAAGGTCTAATAAAATTTCAGCAAATGTTTGATTTCTATAACCTCAAGGTTGAATGGAACCTTTTAAATTCTGTAAAATTTTCTGTTGTACAATTAAGGAGGAAGGAAAAAGTGTCTGTCCATTGCTTCTCCTCTGCCCCCATAATTCTCCCCTCAGTGCAGGAATTCCCAATATGCTCTCCTTGCATACCTCCAGTGACAGGGAGATCACCACTTTGCATGGCAGCCTGCTTTACTCTTGTACAGCTCTCTTATTGTAAAGCTCTTCTTTATGTAGAGTGGGACTCTGCCTCGTGCCCTAGTTCTCGGAACCTTCCCAAGTTTCTTCTTCCACACTGCTATTCCTAGAGGCACTGGAAGATGTTTCTTCATTATTTAGGACCTTCTCTTTTCCAAAACCACTCCAGTTCTTCCTCATCTAGCACAATTTCCGCAGTGTTAGGTTTTCCTTTACTTTCTTTCATTTTCCTTTCCTTTCATCTCATTTTTTTGGGCTATATTTTATTTCTGAACATGCAGAATAAAAAGGAATCCAAAATACAACTTTAATTATTGGGCACCTCTTAAACTGATTTAAAGGCTTTCTAAGGTCATTAGCTCCTCTGAGAAGCTCATAAAAGCAATCAAAGCGTTTTCCTGCTTCCTCAGCTGCATGAGCGTTTGGCATAGAATGTTAGAGCATTTGGCATAGAATGTTAGACTCCGTAGGCCAGTGTTCAGTGTATTGGGTGCTTTTACATATTATCACAAGTAATCTTGTGAGGTAGGTATTTTGATGGGTTCCATTTATAGATGAGGAAACTGAAGCCAACAGAGATTAAGTATCTTGCCAAAGATCACCCTGCTAAGAAGCTGTGTGGGAATAAGCTGCCGTCTCTGGTGCCAAGGATTTCAGTCTCACAGGGGAAATAAGATATATTAAAATGAGCTTTAAAATGAGTGTCATGAACAAATGCTGACCAGAGATGCAAGCTTCATGTTGTGGGAACTCCATTTGACCTTGTGGTCCTGGACTCAAGACACCGCACATGACCGAGGATTTGGAAATCAAAGAGCAGAGCAGATGTGGCCGGAGATCCACGCTGCAGGGAGGCCATAGATGAAGGCACAGGGTGTGAAGGTGCAGTTTAGAGAGGCAGAGTGGGTGTGGTATGCTTAGATAGGTGTGGTGGGGCGTGGCTGAGAGAGGGCAGGGCTCAGGCCAGGAAGAGCCTGGGAGGTGTGCTTTGTCCTACAGGTGAGGACAAACTGGTGAAGGATTTTTGAGGAGAGCCGAGGCATGGTTGGATTTGCACTTCAGAAAGGTCACTCTGCCTGTCGTATGGAGGGGACAAGATATGTGGCAGGGAGACAGGGTGAGGGCTTACCTGGGGCAGGTGCCTTGGGGTGAAAGTCAGCAGGTAGGTATTAGAGCACTTCCAGAGTAGACGCAGCAAGATCTAGAAAAGAATTAGGATTGGGGTGGGACAGGTTAGAGAGAAGGCGTAGATGGAACTGAGCATTTTAATGAGATCTGTCACCCCATGTTGCAAGGATTGAAAAAAAAATCAGGCACTGTGCAAACTGCTATCCATGGGTTAATTCACTTTGCTTTCAAAATTTTCTCTGCATTTGATGGGAAACAGAGGCATAGAGAGGTAAACTCACCCATATTACAGAGTTTGGAGGTGTGGGGCCATGTAAGAGCCTAGGTAGTCTGCCCTCTGCATCCGTGTCATCAAGTGCCGTCCGGCCTCCATACCCATGTTCAAACATCACCTCTTTGTTAAGTGAGCATGCAGTGAGGATAAATATGAAAGCACCTGGCTTGCAGGAGGCATTGTCAATGTTTTTTAAGTGATAGGTCTCCGCATTTAATGTCTTTCCCCTAGAAAGCCTTTTGCAGTTTTCAGAGCCCTTTAATCTTCCTTAACCACTTTGACCACATTTACAATAATCATGTCAGGCGGGCAGATGAGGTGCAAGGCATGGGCTTTGTACTCGATAAACACCGAACAGGTAAGTCCTGTCTATTGCTGCCTGTCCCCATTTTACAGATGGGGAACTGAGGCTCAGACACATTATCTAGGTACACTGAAGAGAACACTGTACTAGTCTCCCCACCAGGAGGCAGTGGGGTGGTGTCTGTATAGGTGCCAGGTGGAATTAGGTTCAAATCCTAGCTGTACTGTCTCTTGGCTGTGTGACCTTGAGCAAATTACTTCTGAGTTTCCTCATTTGTCATACTTATTCCCACTTTTAAGGTGATTTAAGAATTAAAAATGAAAACCCATGTAATGCATAACTGATCCTTAATAAGAGTTCAAGGAATGTGCACTTCTTAAGGCAAAGGAGTTCTATTCAGATTTCTTTCTAGAAAGCAAGAAGCACAGAACAGAAAACAGAGAAATGGGTCAAGTCACCGATCACACATGCAGCTAGCATCATCTTTCCCCATGCAGCTTGCAGGCCCTGCCCACTCTTGGGGTTGAGACAGAGGCATGCTGTCTTAAAATCAGATATTCAGTCCAGCAGGGAGTGCTCCCTGAATGCCTCCTGGTATGACAGGACCTGAAAGTGTGCTCTTATAACTGTAGTTGTCATGGAAACAGGCATAAGCTCGGAAAAATAAAAAAAAGGACAGCAGTCCATAGGGACCACCTGTATTTCCCATTCATGAAGAAGGGAAAGCCATCCTGTCTCCTAGCCATGAGAGGGGGAACAAATGTGTGTTAATTAGATTCAGACTCATACTGGTTGGCACTTCCTGGGTTGCATTCCTGGATAGTGTGGCAAAGGGCCGCTGGCTGACCGGCTGTCCCCAGAGGCAAAATCAAAGGCAAATGGATGGTTTCTGTGAATAAATATGAGTGTGCAGCTTGACAGGATGGCAGCACTTGCCATTGCAAGGAGACTAGAGCGGGGAGCTTACTGAAGGGGAAGGCTCTGGTTATTCAAGGCAGGGACCAAGTCGTGGAAGTCTGATGCATTTGAGCTATAAAACCTCTCCGGCAGCAATCCCTGTGGCTCCCAGCATAGAACCTTTATGATGTATTAATTCGACTTGATGCAGTGATGCAGCATAACAACCCCCTAGACTCTGTGCCTTACAGCAGCAAATATTTATTTATGGCATTGGGTTTGTGGGTGGTAGATGTTTAGCAGGGCTTATCTCAATTTGTCTTCAGTCTTCTGTTGGGGTCAGGTGTGCTCATATCCTCTCATTCTAGGGCTGCCATTCCTTGGGTTCTGTGGTTTTCATGGCGAGGGGCAGACTGTCAAAGAAAGCTGAACCCACCTGCTCCTTAAAGCTTGTGCTTGGACTGGTGCACTCCCAGCCAGAGCAAATCACATAGGCAGCACACCCACAGTCAATGGGGCAGAGGGCTGCACTGCACCCATGTTGGCGGGTGGTAAGGACTTGCCACAGAGGGTCTGTGTTGAAATTATCTGGAAATGTTTGTTAATAATATAAATTCCTGGCTTGTAATCTAGATCTGGTGACTGAATATCTTGATAAAAGCCCCAGTGGAAATTTTAGTGGGTAATTCCAAGGCATTTTGAGGACCAGCAGGGCCATGGTCAGTTTTTTTTCGGGGGGGGGTGGCAAAGGGGTATACCTACCAATCATCTTGAAGTTTTGAGTTGCAAATGTCAGCGTCAACATCAGGGTTATGTGGTTTTTAAAGGACTAAAAACTTTCAAAACCCACCTTGATATTTCCTTTGGTCTAAAAGAAAGCAGTTCTCCCTGCATTCAATGCTTGGATAAGCACATTTCTACAAAATGGGCTTCCTTGACCTTTTTGAGGCTCATTTCCCTGCTTGCTCTTTGGAAAGAAAGGGTTTCTTCATCTTTCCAGAAGAGACTGGTCATTTAGTTACCCTGAGCTTTCCTGCCCTTCCCACTGAGGAATCAGGCCACCTCATCTCAATTTGTGTGGCCTCTGAGAACCTATGTTGACACCCGCCTATTCATGGACCCTAGATTCCAATGACTGCTCTAATGGAGCATGTAGGGGCCACGGGAGTTGCTTGCCCTCACCCCAACTTCCTGGGGTGGGAGAATTAAAGTATTGGAAGTAGTGTAAGGTCTTCATATACTAACATCTAAAAGTACTTGAAGCCAGCTATGTCCACTGGGAAACATAAGTCATTATTATTTTGGTTCTGCAAGGCTAAGAGAAGAATTTTTGAAACAAGAGTTTTTTAGAAGCTGAGAGAGAAAAGCAGTAAGAAACTACAAGGTTGGGTGTGGTAGGGGGTGGAGGGGTCTTCAGCATCAGGGTTTGTAGAAAACTCACAGTCACTATGCCCAGTGTCAATTCAGGACCGTGGACAGCACCAATCCACACCTGTTCCTCGCCTGCCCACGGTACCTGAAACTTTCAGAAGATGGCGTCTCTCTACCTACTGTTTATTTGGCTGAGGTACTTTCTTTCTCCTCTCCCCATTTTTCCAGCTTGGTGAATTCCTATTTATATTTTGGAACTCAGCTCAGTGTCTCCTCCTTGATGACATAGTCCCTGTCTTTTCTCTGCCTCTGTAATAACAGCTTTGGTTCTCTGCTATTTTCCAGATAGCCAGGGTTGCTAAACTAGTGATTTTTGGATAAAGGTTGATTGGATAAGAATAGCATCCCATCTCTTCATTTTTTCTAAAATCCAGACTTTAATATATTTTGTGTGCCTTCTGACAGCCACCTTCATGGCGGAGATGACAAATTTATTCCCACCATGCTGAAGGGACAATAGAACCGGGAAGGTTTAATGCCTCACTCAGGAATAGACAGTGATGCAGAAAATCCACTGTCATCCTCAACCTCCCCTCTGAGCTGAGGCTGACTGTGTTCACTGCTGTTTGTTTTTTTGTTCTATGGATAAAAATGCCTGAAGCTCTAAAGGCTAGTTTTTGTAAGCAGAGCTCTACCTAATGCTTAATGTTTGTGAAAAGAACAAAAGCGTCCTGCCAATGTCAGCTCTGTCCTCCCAGTGGGGGCTGGATGGGAGATAACAGAAGTTTGGAGCAGAATCCCTTCCTCCTGCCTGGCTGCTCGTCTGACTCATGAGACACTTGGCAGTAGAGACACGACTGCAGCCCAGGAGGGTTTCGGTGGAGTCTTCGCGAGGATGCCTTCCTGCATCATCTGTAGTGTGCAGGCTTTGCACTTGGCAGGCCTCTGCTCCCAGCCAGTAGGGTTAGGTTTTCACGAATTTTAAAAGCAGAGAAGAAAGATTTATTATATGTCCATCTATGCTTTTCTCCCTTTGTTTCTCTCTTCTCTCCTTTCTTCGCTCTTTCTGCCATCTTTCCTTCCCTCTTTATCTTTCTTTTATCTGATCTTCTTTTTCTCTCCCTTGCACTCCCTCTGTCTTTTCAAACTTTCTCTTCCTACTTTCTCCTTCTTCCCTTGCCTCTTGTCTGTTGCCTCCTTCTTTCCCTCCTGCCCAGCAAACTAAATACTGTGTAAGCATCCTGGCTGGTTCCTGAGGATATAGAGATGAAATACATAGAACTCCCCTGGCCATGAAGGGGTGTCCAGCTCAGTGGGAGATGACCACATGAACTATGACCATGAGGTGCCATAAGCACTGGGGCAGGGCTGTGCATTATACTGGCGATAGGTCTGGGGGGACCCCAAAGTCTCTATAGGGGAAGCCAATTCCTCCAGATCCACTTCCTTTTGAATTCCTAACAGAATTTTGTAGTTTGCTTTTTCTCCTCAGATTTTATTATCTAGCGCTTTTGTTTGTGGTTAAAACTTCCTGGAAAATATTTTAGTAGCTGAATGATACCTCATTACTGGCATGGTTATACCATTGTAATTAATTCTGGATCACATCTTTGTGTATCATTCTTTGACCCTGTTTTGGATATTTTCTGGAGGACAAATTCCCAGCACTAAATTTCTAGGTCAAAGGACGTGGACAGTGTTAAGGCCTTTGATACCTGTCGCAAACTTGACTGCCATGTGTTCTTACTGAGGAGTCCCAGCTTTGAGGAGAAGATAAAGATGATTCCTCCTCTTCTTCTACTTCTTCCCAGTGCTCATGTGATGTCTTAGCTTGGAAACGTTTCTATGTTCTGGTTCTTCCCCGATGAAAACCCCTCCATGACCTTCACCACAGAGCCCAGACTCCCCTGTACACATGGCACTGGGGTCCCCAGGATCTGGCTTCTGCACTCCTTTCCAGATTTCCCACTTCGAGGTCACCCTTCAGAGGCCACTTACAGAACCCAAGGCACACAAGGCTGCTTCTGACCTCTGCCTTTCCCCACGGAATATGGTCTGGTTCTGTGTCCCCACTAAAATCTCATGTCAAATTGTAGTTTCCAGTGTTGGAGGTGGGGTCTGGAGGGAAGTGATTGAATCATTGGGGTGGATTTTCCCCTTTGGTGCTGTTCTGGTGATAGTGAGTGAGTTCTCAGGAGATCTGGTTATTTAAAAGTGTGTGGCACCTCCCCCCTCTCTCTCTTCTTCCTGCTTGGCCATGTGATGTGCTCCCCCTTCTTTGCCTTCCGTCATGATTGTAAGTTTCCTGAGGCCTCCCCAGAAGCCAAGCAGATGCCAGCATCATGCTTCCTGCACAGCCCACAGAACCATGAGCCAATTAACCCTCTTTTCTTTTCTTTATAAATTACCCAGTCTCAGGCATTTCTGTATGGCATTGTGAGGATGGACTAATACACCGTGTGCTTCCCTCTCTCAAGATCCCTTTTGCTTTTGCTATGTGGCTAATTCCTACTCATCCTCCAAGCTCAGAGGGAATGCTCTTTACCTTAGCTAGGTTAGTGTGGAGGCTGCACCATGCTGTGTGGCCCTCTGTACTTCTTCCCACGCTGGTGGCAAAGGCTGGCTGTTGACTCAACTTTCCTCACTGGCCTGAGCACCCCTTGAAGGCAAGAGCTACGTTTAAGCTGCATACACCCAGTGCTTAAACAATGATTTGTAGAGTGGAGTTCTAGCCACAGAAAATGGCAGAGAATGAACAATAAGCTGTTCACCTGCCAGGCCTGGGCTGAGTAAGCACTTGGAATACATGCCTAGGACGCAGAGCCAACCCATCTTAGAGATGAGGAAACTGAGGCTTGGTAAGTCACATAGATAATAAGTGGGGTCAGAATTCAAACCCACCTGTGTCTGAGTGTGGACATTTTGCTCTTATGCAGCATTGACACAAGGACTGCTATTACCGCCGAACAAACTGGCGTCTCTGACATGCCCTAGCTAATCAATTCAGCTGTTAGACTTTGGCTGAGTTTTTCACGAGGTGCTTTATTCTTCAAGGTTTATACACTCTCTCTCTCTCTCTCTCTCTCTCTCTCTCTCTCTCCCTATATATATATATATATGTGTGTGTGTGTGTATATGTATATATATATATTTTGAGACTGAGACTTGCTCTGTCACCAGACTGGAGTGTGGTGGTGCAATCTTGGCTCACTGCAACCTCCACCTCCCAGGTTCAAGCGATTCTCCTACCTCAGCCTCCTGAGTAGCTGGGATTACAGGCATGCACCACCACACTGGAACTACTAATTTTAAGAAAGAACGTGAAGAAGTTGAGTCAGCACTTGCCTTCCTGTGGGCTTATTTTTTCAGAAGTAGACCAGCACCTGAGTGGCACTAAGGGCTTGGACCCCTGGCGCCACTGCTTGCAGTGTCTAGTGGTAGTTGGGGAGGGAGTAGATTTGAACACAAGCTCCATCCTCTGATTCTAGAAAGACCAAAGTGGGTTGGGCTGATCTCTGGCACACAGTGCATTAAAATACCATCTTTCAGGCTAAGCCCGAAAAGCCCCCTATTAAATGTGACAAGGCAGACGGGTGCCTGTGGGGGAATTGGTGGGGGGGGGGCAGCGAGTTCCGGAAGCCATGCACCAGCTGGTGGTGTTTTTAGTAGAGATGAGGTTTCACCATGTTGGCCAGGATGGTCTCGATCTCTTGACCTCGTGATCTGCCCACCTCAGCCTCCCAAAGTGCTGTGAATACAGGTGTAAGCCACCAAGCTCAGCCTAGTTTAAACATAATAATTTGTATACAGAGCAAACCATTGTTCACATCTGCTGTTTCCCCCTCACAGTAATCCTGTGAGAGGCAATGGACAGCGCTGGTATTATTTTTTCTAAGTGTGTGAATTCGGGGTCATTAATTTTTAAAACATATGTAACATTTACTGTTTTTGGTATACAGCTCTGCATATTCATATTTCCTGCATGAGAAAGGCAACCTTAGACGGCAAGGCCCATTGGCCTCAGAACTTTGGGGGTTTCTAAGTTCCATCTTCTTATGAGGTGTCATGGATTCTAGAGTTTGAGAATGTTTAAACTTGGTACTGAAGCATGGTTTGGTGGCTGGTGCTCATTAGGAACCCTTGGCTCCAGCCTGCACCCTTACCAGTTGTGTGAACGTGGAGGTCACACCTGGCTCTGGACCTCATTTCCATGCGAGATGGATCAGACGTAGCATTTCACATGGACCATTCAGTGCACATGGCCACAGTGCACGTAACTCCTTCAAAGCCCATTTCCTACAGTGTCTTCTGTGGAAAAGTAGCTCTTCAGATTTTCCACACCACAAAGGAACCTGAGTTTGGAAAAGATATCAACCCAGTTCTTCTCTTGAATATTCATATCACATTATCAGCAGAAGCAAGGATCTGCAAAGGTCTGTCATAAAGACATCCTTGCTTCTGTTTTACCAGGGATTTCTAAACTCACAGCACCAGGGAACCACTGTCTGGGCCAGTACCTACCAAAATCCCTCTGAGCTTAAGTTCTGTAGCATGTGACTTTGAAAATGCTTGTTAAGAGGCAAAGGAACTACTAATTTTAAGAAAGAACGTGAAGAGGTTGAGTCAGCACTTGCCTTCCTGTGGGCTTATTTTTTCAGAAGTAGACCAGCACCTGAGGGGCACTAAGGGCTTGGACCCCTGGCGCCACTGCTTGCAGTGTCTAGTGGTAGTTGGGGAGGGAGTAGATTTGAACACAAGCTCCACCCTCTGATTCTAGAAAGACCAAAGTGGGTTGGGCTGATCTCTGGCACACAGTGCGTTAAAATACCACCTTTCAGGCTAAGCCTGAAAAGCCCCCTATTAAATGTGACAAGACAGACGGGTGCCTGTGGGGGAATTGGTGGGGGGGGGGGCAGCGAGTTCCGGAAGCCATGCACCAGCTGGTGGTGACTTACGTTTCCTGCTCCTGCTCCTGGGGCCAGGGAAACCTGCATGCCAGCTTGTGGGTGCTTCCTGAATGTGCAGAACCCAGGCCTCTTTTTCCCCTTGGTCCTGGAGGGCCGTCCGGAGGCTTGGTGAGTTTCCTCCCTGGGAATGCACACATCTGTTTTAGGGATACAGATAGGTTGTGGGGCCTAGGAGCAACTTACCTTGAAGCATCTTCCTCCAGAGACCCTCTTGCTGAAAAACAGGATGTGCCCCTTTACACAGTTTTTCTTCGGCTCACAGCTGTGACACCTTTCTCTGCATCTTCACCACTCAGCTTTCAAGAATCAGTTCAGGGCTGGGCGCGGTGGCTCACGCCTGTAATCCTAGCACTTTGGGAGGCCGAGGCAGGCAAATCTCCTGAGGTCGAGAGTTCGAGACCAGCCTGATCAGCATGGAGAAACCCCGTCTCTACTAAAAATAGAAAATTAGCCGGGCACGGTGGTGCATGCCTGTAATCCCACCTACTCGGGAGGCTGAGGCAGGAGAATCCCTTGAACCCGGGAGGCAGAGGTTGCTGTGAGCCAAGATTGTGCTGTTGCACTCCAGCCTGGGAAACAAGAATGAAACTCTGTCTCAAAAAAAAAAAGAATCAGTTCAGTCACCCAGTCAGCCAGCCAGGCTATGGCCAAGGTGTTGGAGAGGCAGCAGTGAAGAAGATGGGCAAAGTCCGTTGTCTCCGTGGAGCTCACGGTCTAGTAAAGGCAAGTACTCTGCAAACTCCAGGCAGCGCCGTCCCCACCAGCACCCATGTCATGCGTCCCCTGGGGAGTTGTGTCCCATACAGCAATGGAGTAACGCACCAGAGCTGTGATTCCAGTGTGGCAAGTCGCATTTTAGACAGACCTAGAAATACACATTCTGTCAGATGTGTTGTGACTACTGTGAATACATAGAATGGGTAAGGGATGTAGGCTCAGCTGGCGGCGTGGTGCTGTGGGTTGTTCCAAACAGGGCAAGTCAAGGGGAGAGCACTCAGATAAGTAGCATTAAGCAGGACCCAAAGAAAGTAAGAGCAGGAAGCCTGCCAGGATCCTGGGACTCCAGATTAACTGGGGTCTCGCTGACCTTGGCTTTCACTCTGAGGGAAGTATGATTCTGATGCAAGAGGCTTTGAGCAGCCGGCAGCAAGATGTGTTTTTGATTCCTTAGTTTGGGTTAAATGCTTCTTCTCTGGGCTTGCAGGGCATTATGGCTGATGCCATAAGACCGTGGGTTCTGGTCCAGGGGACCATTCAGGTGCCTTCTGTGCACTTCCTCGGATGGCCTTGGCAAGATCAAGCCCCAGTCGCCCACAGTGCTAGCCAGATCAATATGCACTCTTTACTGGATTTATTTATTGAATAGAATACCCTCCCTCCAGTCCCCAGAACCGCCTCCGAGATGCACCGCCTACCTCCAAGTTCTTGAGACAGGCTCTGCTGTCACAGCACCACCTACTGTGGGTTGTTCTTGTCTGTTTCCTTTTTTTATTTTTATTTTTATTCTCTTTTCAAGATGGATCTCACTCTGTCAGCAGGCTGGAGTACAGTGGCGAGATCTCGGCTCACTGCAAGCTCCGCCTCCCGGGTTCAAGCGATTCTCTTGCCTCAGCCTCCAGAATAGCTAGGACTACAGGCATGCACCACCACACCCAGCTAATTTTGTATTTTTAGTAGAGATGGAGTTTCACCATGTTGGTCAGGGCGGTCTCCATCTCCTGACCTTGTGATCTGCCCACCTCAGCCTCCCAAAGTTTTGGGATGACAGGCGTGAGCCACCACGCCCAGCCTGTCCGTTTACTTCTTTCTCCCCAACCCAAGGGATGGGCTTCAGGGCAGACACTGTGTCTTATTCATCACCACGTCTCCAGCCTCAAGAGAATACAAATGGTAAATAAACACATGGAAAAAAATTACAAGTCTTCAAGAAATGCAAATTGCCCAGGCAAGGTAGCTCACCCCTGCAATCCCAGTGCTTTGGGAGACCGAGGAGGGATGATTGCTTGCGGCCAGGAGCTCAAGACCAGTCTGGGCAACACAGTGAGACCTCATCTCAAAAAAAATTTTTATTTTAATTAGCCAGGTGTGGTGGCACATGCCTGTAGTCTCGGCTATTCGGGAGTCTGAGGCTGTAGGATCACTTAAGCTCAGGAATTTGAGGGTGCAGTGAGCTTTGATCATGCCTCTTCAGCCTGGGTGACAGTAAGACTCTGTCACAAAAAAAAAAAAGAAAAAAGAAAAGAAACACAAATTAACAAATATTAGTAATAAACAAGAATGCTTCGTGTTTTCATGCAAAGAATGGGGCCCTCCTTTTGGAAAGCCCTTTGGTCATCTTTATCAAGGGCTGTAAATAAGGTTTGTGTTGTTTGACCCAATTGTTAAGCTTCTGAGAACCTTGCCTAACAAATCATTCAAGCTAAGGAAGGAGTCTTGTGCACAGAAATGTTCATTGCGGCAATACGTATCACTGTAAAAAAAAAAAAAAAAAACACAACGGAAAATAACTTGAGTAACCAACAGTGGGGGAATTATTAAACACTTTATTATGTATCCCTAAGGTCGAGTATTTTCTGCTCATTTAAAAAATATAGTCATGAAGAATGTGCGGCAGGTTGGGATGTGCTCATGGTAAAATGCAGAAAGGACAGAATTGTGTGCTTTTCAGTTCCCATCATGTTCTGGTCTCTGACTTGCATATCCCTCCCTCTGCCCAGAACACTCCATATGGTGAAGCTTTGTTTATGTTTATGCATAAGCAAGTTGATGGCTCCGTTCCATTCTGGAATGGTGTTGACAAATAGAAGAGGGTTGAAAGCCTAGGTCTGTGCCCTTAGAATCGGATGGTAGATTGAAAGTGTCCTTTGGGGAACATTCCCTGAATATGTGACTATTTCCATAGACATACTCATACAGTCCTGTGTGTGTGTGTGTATGTATCCACCTTCCTGTAACGACACATATTTATCTGTCTGTATTCATACAGAGTGTAGATACAGGAAGTATCAATAGACTGTTTTTTAGATTTATTTTCTGGGTCTGTGCTTTCTCTGCCCACCCACCCCCTGATGCAGTTGGCAGCCCCTTTACTTGGCCTCCATGGCAGTCCCCACTCTTCTCCTCAACCCCACATACCCCATGACTTGAAAAACATCTGTCTCTCCGTCTGTCAGCCCCCTGAGAGCAGATTCCAGTTCTGTGCCTGGTCCCGTCTGGAGCTGAGAGCATCAGTTGGTAGCTGATCGGGGCACGGATGAGTGAGTGGGTGTGCGCACTGTGATTACAACCATGGAAAACAGAGAGAGTAGAGGGGGGAGATGTCAGAGTGTCAGCTGGGAGTTGTACTGGGAAAGTGGGTTTTTTTTTAAGTCTTTTTACTATCTTTTAAAATGTCTCTAAGTTGATCATTATCATATTTAATAATACCTTGATAACTCCCTGTTCTACAAATGACCCAGTTTCTTCAGCAAATGAATGACATTCAGAAGGGAGGAGGGGCCGGTGCCGATGCTGACAGAGGCTGCCGAGATGATAAGGCAGGTGTGCTGAGGGGCCTGGTATGGCTCCTGATTCACACCTTCCAGCTACAAAAACACATCTATGAGACAGTCAAGTAACATTGAACAGGGCCTGATTATTGACTAATAAGGAAGATATTAAGTTCATTGGGTTCGTTGGGATAATGGACTCTGGTTTTGTTTCTTTAAGAAGTCCTTACCCCTTTCCTGTTTAGAAAAAAAAAGTGCAACTTGCTGCCCGCACCCATTTCTCAGGGCAAATGGGAAATGGCTTAACAGCAAGTGAGATCTAGTGGAGATCTGCGGTGCCTGGGCTTTGTTTTAAAACACCTCAGCCAAAAGCAAACAGTGAGGGGAAAAGGGTGAAAGGAAAAGGAGAGGTATTGCATAGAGAAGTACTGAGGCTGGGGATGGATCTGGGGTGGTGGAGGTTAAATGCCTTTTCTTCACTTTAGAAAATATTTGATATTTTTTATATTAAAAATTGAAAACCAAAGAATTTCTCCTGGCTTTTCTCCAAGGATCCTTAATACTTTGCTTTGCTTTGCAGAGCGACCGACTCCTCATCAAAGGTGGACGGATCATCAACGATGACCAGTCCCTTTACGCTGACGTCTACCTGGAGGATGGACTTATCAAGTGGGTTGATCAAAACAGACCTTTTAAGAAACCTGTGTCACCAGGCTGCCTGGCCTTAGGTGGAACGTATGGCTGGCGTTCTGCTCTAGAGTGATGGGGCTGTGTACCTGTGTTTCAGGGGTAGAGACCTCACAGAGGTTGGGGGAGGTGTACACTGTGGGTGGAGAAGGGGCTGGTGTTTCTCCAGTGCCCCCCTAGGCTGTGCTCCCTGCCACACGGCTGCAGCAGCTCCTTTCACGCAATGCTCACACAAAGGCTGCAAAATGCAAATGCTTTTCCTGTTTGGTGGATTTGGAGGCAGCAGGCCAATGAGTCTGGGTTCCTGACCCCATATGACAGGGTGAGTTAGGGTCAAGGCCTGATTCCGCCCTCAGACAACTGAATCCATGGCTCTTTCTTCCACCTGCCCACAGTTTCTGGAATTGGGTTGAGAGGAGCAGGGGAGAAGGGAGGAATGTGCGGCTTCGAAGCACAGTCTTGGCACTTAGAGAAAAGTTACTCATTGGGCCTGGAGTGTCCTTTACTTTCTTCCCGTTGGCTCCCACTTCAGCCCTGCTTACCACAACCCGGGTGTCTTAGCCTGCTGCCATGGGCTGGGAGCTCTAAATGGCAGAAGTGGATTGCTCACAGTTCTGGAGGCTGGAAGTCCCGGATCAAGCTGCGGTCACGGTTGGTTCTTCCTGAGGCCTCCATCCTTGGCTTGCAGACACCACCTTCGGGCTGTCCTCTCGGGGCCCTTTCTGTGTGTGCTCACTCCTGGGGCCTCTTGTAAGGACACTAGTCCTGTTGGATTCGGGCCCCACTCGTCTGACCTTATTCAACCTTAATCGCCTTCTTAAACGCCCTGTCTCCAAAGACAGTCCCATGGGTTGGGCTGGGGCTTCAACATGAATTTTGGGAGACACAATTCAGCCCATGCCAGGCAAGGGTCTGTAGGTGGCTTTCACTTTTTTTTTTTTTTTTTTTTGAGACAGAGTCTCGCTCTGTTGCCCAGCCTGGAGTGCAGTGGCACGATCTTGGCTCACTGCAGCCTTTGCCTTCTGGGTTCAATGGACTCCCCTGCCTCAGCCTCCCAAGTAGCTGGGACTACAGGCGTGTGCAACCACACCCAGCCAATTTTTTTAATTTTAGTAGAAACAGGGTTTCACCATGTTGGCCAGGATGATCTCAATCTCCTGACTTTGTGATCCGCCTGCCTCAGCCTCCCAAAGTGCTAGGATTACAGGCATGAGTCACGGCGCCCAGCTGGCCTTCACAGTTTACTGGAGGGTGAGGAGTGCAGTTCTCATTCTGTGAGGCGTGCCCTGGATTTGCTGGGTGCTCGGCCTCTTCCCTTAAAATCTGGAAGAGAAAAGAAGGACACTTTTAGGATCCAGCGTGAGTGGTTAGCACAAGAAGGAAAGGCAGAGGGGAATTGGAGCTAGGGGAAGGCAGAAAGGGATTGATACTGATAACAGGGCCATCCTGGGGCCCATGTGGGCTTGGGTGATGATGATGGAGGAGGAGGTGGGGAGAAGGGGCTGTGGATTACTGGGGGCATTGAAAGAGACCACGTATGCAAATCACCCAGTGAAGAAGGGTACCCAAAACAGTTGAGCCCTCCCTGCCTCCCCCCAGCCCACTTCCCAATTCTAGTCCCAAACTTTGACCATTCAAGTCCAGCTCGGGCCTCCCTCCTCTGGCTTCATTCCTTTCTTGCTCTTCCAGCCGTAATGAAAACGTGGGACTCAAAGGACTTGCCAGGCTGCTGTCACACCAGAGCCTTGCACCCATTAGTCCCCTGCCTGGAATGCCTTTTCCCCCTGCCCCTCTGCCTTCCCCTCATCTCTTGTTTGTCCTTGTGGGCCCAGCTCATGCGAGTCCTCCTCCAGGAAGCCTTCCTTGACCCCAAGAGATGGTTTGGGGTTCATCCCTCTGTCCCCACAGTCCTGAGCTGCTGTCTGTTGCAGCCCTCGTCAAGCTGCATCGCTCCTCGACCAGGGCCTTGCCTCGTGGCCCCCACCTGGGGCCCAGCATCGTGCCTGCAGAGTAGGTCCTGGAGCTCTGATTCAGGGAAAGCACAAACAAAAGAATGTTGGCCATCAGGTGCTGAGGAGGGACAGCAGAAGGATTGGGGAAGATAGGATTTCCCTAAGTCAAGTTGAACGTTCTGGGGGTAAGGGACTGGTTATTATAAGTAGCGGCGGTGGTGACTCTGGTGGAGGTGGAAGTGTGTGGTAACGTTTCCTGGGTGTTCATCTTGTCCCTGGCACTGTGCAGTCGTAGGCTTATTTCCTGGGTTAAGAGGACAATGTGTGGCCCCTGCTTGCTGGCCCAGCTTCTCCCAGGAGCCTAGGAGGGCAGAGGCTGTCATTTTGGCTGCCTGGCTGTGGATTCTGTCCACAACTGCCCCTTTTGGTCACCGCCACAGCATCTTCCTGTGTCTTTATTACTGGTGTTTTATGTGACTTAGAAAATGAATATGCTGCCCAATCTCAAGAGTTCACAACAATTGGATTTTTTAAAAAAAAATAAAAGTCACTCGCAGTCAGATCTTACGGTCTGAGCCAGACCTTGACCTTGGGTGCTGTTGGGTCCTTTTCCTGGTGCCGGCTGAGCCTTTTCCCCCAGCGCCTTTATGGGTCTCCTGACTCTGGTGCCAGCAAATAAAACCTAGAAGCCCCCGTTATCAATAAGTCACCCACGGAGATCCTCGGGAGCTTGGTTTCTCATTTCGTACGCTCTTTTCCCTCCATCCCCATTTGGAATTTACCCTCCTAAGGAAGTTTTCAGGCACCTGTTGCATCAGGTAATAGACATGACAGTCAGCACATTCAGAATGCTGGTCTCATTAATGTGGATTCAGCTTTGCCATCCCCTTCACCTGGAAGCCTTCCTCAATAACGAGGCTGGAAGAAAGGACCCTTCCCCATGCTCCCTGGCCCTCTCTGCTACACTGGGCTCTAACAGTCTGCCCACCTGCCTTTCCTCCTATTAGACTATGAGTCCCTTGAGGGCATGGGCCCTGCTTGAGTTATCTCTGTCTACCCAGGGCTTTGAGAAGGGCCAGGCTCAGAAATGTTTATTTGATGGAACTGAAACTGCGGGTTGACTGCCCATTCCACTTTTCCTATAAGAACCAAGGCTGTCTCTGTTTGCCTCCAGACAAATAGGAGAGAACTTAATCGTTCCTGGTGGAGTGAAGACCATTGAAGCCAATGGGCGGATGGTTATTCCCGGAGGCATCGATGTCAACACGTACCTGCAGAAGCCCTCCCAGGGGATGACTGCGGCTGATGACTTCTTCCAAGGGACAAGGGCAGCCCTGGTGGGCGGGACCACAATGATCAGTGAGTGACACTGTCCCCTGCCTTAGGGACATAGGCTGTGAGGTCTCTTCCTCATCACCAGCATCACCGCAAGTGCTCAGTGTGCACCAGGCTCTCTGCCCAGGGTGCCATTGTATTTCATTCTAACTGCAGCCCTATGACACGGGTCACTGTTTTACAGAGCAAACCATGTGTGCCACTGGGGGTACACAAGATGGCTTAATAAACGCTATGGTTTTATAGACACTAATTTTAAACAATTATTTTTAAAATATTGAAATAAAAGTATTGAAAGAAAATAGCATCTCAGTTGGGTGTGGTGGCTCACATCTGTGATCACAGCACTTTGGGAGGCTGAGGCGGCTGGATCCCCTGAGGTCAAGAGTTTGAGACAGAATAGTGAAACCCATCCTCTACTGAAAATACAAAAATTAGCTAGGCGTGGTGTTGGGCGCCTATAAACCCAGCTACTTGGGAGGCTGAGGCAGGGGAATCGTTTGAACCTGGGAGGTGGAGGTTGCAGTGAGCCGAGATCACGCCATTGCACTGGGTAACAGGGCAAGACTCCATCTTAAAAAAAAAAATAAAATAAAATAGCATCTCATTGGTATAATTGCTTAGCATGAGACTGAAGTCACATTTAGATTTTTAGAAAGAAAATTTGTTTAAAGAAAAGCATTAAGTAAAGAAGATGTGGATTATAGGGAGATAAAGCAAAAAAAAAATCCTTCAACATGGTGTGAAGATGGCTATGGTTTCAGAACCAGTGACACAGGTATTATTGTGACAGTTGGGAGAATAGAGGCTCAGAGAAGTGAAGCAACTTGTCCAAGGAGACACAGCTGGGAAGTGGTTGTATTAGTCAGTATTTCTGCAGTAATACTGTGATAATGCCGCATAACAAACAGCCCCTAAATCTCAAACAACACTTGTTTTTCTCATTTGAGATTGTGCAGGAGTGGGCGTGGTGCTAGAGTGCTCAGCTGTGGGTTGGACTCAGGCACGATGGGTCTCCCATTCTGGACCCGGTGACTTCCCAGCCACTCTGTTCTCCTGGTGAGTGGCAGAGTACAGGGGGCTCTGGCCAAAGCTTGCGTCTCCTCTCATTGCCCCATCTTTTCACTTCCATGCTGCAACTTCCACTCACATTCTGTTGGCCAAGGTAAGTCACTTGGCCAAGCCCAAAGTTGCCAGGAGTGCACTGTGCCACAGAGAGCCCTGGTGAGGTCGGGAAGGGAAGGAAACACTGTGGGCAATGAGACCACTCCCCGACAGTGCTCAGTGTGGGAAGCTGGACTCCTCCTCTGCTGCCCTGTGTAGCCCGATTGCTGTTTCTTGTGTCGATTTTGAAGAGCTGCTTTCGCTTGGATTCATTTTAATAAGCAATTTTAATTAAATAGGCCACAGTCGATTGTGAGTATTCTTTCAACTGTTAGGCTCTCCAGTTCCAGGTGGCTCATCTGTAAGCTGGCCCCAACCATGCCCACCTCTCCCACTTCTTTACAAAGGAGTCCCTTTGGAAGTGTGGTCTGTGGGCTGAAGCCCACTGCCATGAGCAGAGTGCCAAGTCCCTGAGCCAGGAGGGTGGGGTTCGACTTCTGAGGCAAGCACTGTCCTGATCCCTCTTCCAAAGGGGAGCCCGTGGATCTGCTGGATGGGAAAACAGAAGGATCTAGACTTGGACTTGGATCCCAGTGGCCAGGGTTTGAACCTGACCACTTCCATTCAGCAGGCAACTGCATGACAGTGGCCAGCACTCAGTCTCTCAACTTCCTCATCTGTAATGTGGGCCTTATGGTAGGAAGTCCACGGGGTGGTTTGGAGACATACGTGAAAGTCCTTCCTTCAGTGTCTGGGACATGAGAGTTCTAAGAGTGGGCATGCAAGTTCAGGCTCAGGAGGCCTGCACAGGATAGGGGACAGATCCTGGATGAGGAGGCAGGGTTCCTGGGACGTCCCCTCCTTTTCCCCATCACCAACTATGAGACCCTGGGGAGCCCTGCCCTGTAAGCCTTATCCTCCCCACCTGTGAAGGACAGTTTCCAAAGTGTGATTTTTGGAACACTAAGAACCTGTGAAGGCACACGACGAGGACCACAGTCTGGGCTCTGTGAGGGTTCCCACCCTTTCCCATCTTCATTCAGCAGATGTTAATTAAGAGTCATACACACCAGGCACCGTACCAGGTGAACACAAGCAGGAATGATGCTTGTTGTCAAGGGGCCTGCCGTCTCTCAGGGAATCACTAATCATCCACATGTATGACTAGAAACTGTGACTCCTGCTACCAAAGAAGGGTGTACAGTGCTTTGAACTGAGGGGCCGGGTCTCAGGGAAGCATTCTCTGAAGAAGCGACATTTGTATAGGATCTGAAGGATGAGTTGGAATTAACTGGGGGAAGAGGCAGAGAAGAGCAGAGCCTCAGGAGGAGGGAATAGCATGTGCAAAGGCCCTGAGGTGAGAACACACCTCCCATTCCAGAGACTGCAGGGAGGCCTGTGGGGCAGGGGTATCCAGACTGAGGGATGAAATCCTGTGAGGCAAAGCTGGGAGGAGAGCACAATCCTGGGCCTCGATGGCCTGCTGTGGCTGTGGCTCTTTCTCACATCAGTGATGGGCAACGTTGAGGTATTTTAAGCAGGGAGGGATGTGACCTGTTCTGTGTTTTGTAGAGACCATAATAGAGTGGGCTGGATGGCATGTGGGTGGACCAGTTGGGAGGCGATTGCATGGTTCACCTGAGAGATGAGGGTGACATGGCCGTGGAGTGGGCAGAAGTGGACAGCTCCAGGGAGATGGAGGAGGCCAGTCAGCAGCCCTTGGTGCTGGATCAGACATGGGGGCACGTGAAGGAAAGGAAATGGCAAGAGTGACATGAGCTTCTGGCTGAGGAACTGTTAATTGGTGATGTCCTCCATAGCTGGGGGTGGGGGTGGGGACAGTATTGCATGAGGTTTTGGACATTCTGATTTTGGGGAGCTTTTGAGTAATCTTGGTGGAGAAGCCAAGAACACAACTGGGTTCAGAGTTCTGCAGCTCAGAGCAAGTGGTATGTTTCAATGAGCTAGTGCACAGAAAGAAAAGGGATTCACTTAATGAGCATAGCGAACAGTAGACGATGGAGTATTCAGGACGGTTGAGAAGCAGCAGCCAGAGAAGTAGGACAAAGGGCAGAAAAAGCCAGAAGGTGGTGTTGCCACGGAAGCTGGAGAGGAGCTAGTTTAAGGAAGGAGGGGAGTGACTCTCTGTGCCCCGAGAGGCCAAGAGAGTGAGGCCTGCATACTCCCATTAGACCTAGAGATGTGAGGGTCATATTAGCAAAGGCTGATGCTTTAGGTGGAATAGAGGTGTGAGTAGGAGGAGGAGAGGTGAGGCTTCTTTTTTTGACAGCTGCCTGTGAAGTGTGGGAATGTGAAGAAACAGGGCAGTAAGCTGCACAGTATGCGAAGTCAAGGGAGGTTTGAAAGACTGGAGGCTCCCCTTTCTCATCAACTTTACATTTAAGATTTTATTTGGGAAAAAAAAAGGACGATGAAGTGAACTTGTTTGGTCTTGGAAGTCCTTTTCAACTTGGCATTGTATGCCAAGAGAGGCAGCTTGGAGCAGTGGTTAGGAGTTCAGACCATCTGACACGTCTTGGATAAACTTCCTCCTCCTGCTTACTAGTTGTATGCTATTGGACACCTGCTTTCCCTCTTTGAGCCTCAAGATTTTCATCTGCAAAATGGGGATATTAATTTTCACTCTATGGACAGTTTTGAGGATTGAATAAAAGAACTTATGTAAAGCCTTTGTGGCATTATCTGACAAATAGTGAGCATTCCATAAATAGTTATGATGATGATGACAATGGTGGTGATGATGGTGGTAATGAAGCCTGAAGATGATGGTGATGATGTCACTGCTAATGGTTAGGGTTAATGATAGTGACGATGGCAATATGACAGTAATGATGGTGGGAGTGATTATGGAAAGGATGGTGATGGTGGTGATGGTGATTGGGTGATAATGATGGTGATGATGATGGTGGTGATGGTGATGATGGTGGTGGTGGTAATGATAGTGATGATGATGGTGGTGGTGATGGGGTGGTGATGATGGTTATGGGTGATGATAGTGGTGATGGATGTGGATGGTGGTGGTAGTGACATTGGTGGTGATGACAGTGATGATGGTGGTGGAGGTGATGATAATGACAAGGTGATAATGATGGTGATGATAGTGGTGGTCATGGTGGTGATGGTGATGGTGTGATAACGATGGTGATGATGGTGACGATGGTGGTGGAGGTGATGATGATGATGGTGATGATGGTGGTTGTGGAGGTGATGAAAGTGATGGGGTGATAATGATGGTGATGATAGTGGTGGTCATGGTGGTGATGGTGATGGTGCGATAACGATAGTGGTGATGGTGATGATGGTGGTGGAGGTGATGACGATGGGATGATGATAGTGATGATGATGGTGGTGATGGTGATGATGGTGGTGATGGTGATGAGTGGTGGTAGTGGTGATAATGATAGTGATGATGATGGTGATGATGATGGTGGCGGTGATGGAGTGGTGATGATGGTGATGGGTGATAGTGGTGATGATAGTAGATGGTGGTGGTGGTGATGATGGTAATGATGATGATGGTGGTGATGGTAATGATGGTGATGGGTTGATAATGGTGATGATGATTGTGGTGGTGATGATGGTGGTGGAGGTGATGGTGGTGGTGATGGTGGAGGTGATGATGGTGATGATGGTGACGACAGGGGTGATGATGATGGTGCTGATAATGATATGATGATGATGATGGTGGTGGTGATGGGGTGGTGATGATGGTGGTGGGTGATAATGATAGTGGTGATGATGGTGGTGATGGTAATGATGTTGATGG